>PVLD010002484.1:0-164875 GCA_004027595.1 Dinomys branickii
TGTGTTTTTTCTGTTGTTGAGAGGATTAATTGTCTGACTAAATTTGCATGTCTGTATATGGGTTCATATATTTACACTTCGAAGATATCAATGGATAAAGCAATAACCACTGTTGAGACCATATCACCTTGTCTATAGATTAGTTGTGATTGTACTATTTTTTATGATAATTGGTGTCTGTTTGTCAATATGTTTTTGTGCTTTTATTTTTTTAAAATAAAAAAAAAAGAAGTTGGGGCAGATACACTCTGAAGAAAATGAATGTAGCAAGTGATATTCATCTTCTTTTCCATGGAAAATCAGGGTTATATAAGAAAAAAATATCTGTTCTAATTGCCTTGCTAAATTCACAAAATAGTGGATAGAATCCTGAAATTGGCCTTATGTAGGTTGTCTCTTAAAGATCCTTCTCAACTCTTTATGCTAATTCTGGTCTTAATAGAAATAAATTCAGGTCTCTTGTGTGGAAATCAGAGATATGAGACATCTTGAACCCCTACCTCAAACCCCAAATCCTAGAGCTAAGTCTGCGTCAGGCAAGGTCTTTTATGCAGAATGGAAACCCAAAGCCCAGGAAAGACAGGACACTAGCTCAAAATCATGCATCCAGGTAGTCAGGAGCCAGGGCTGAAGGCTGAGTCTCTGTATTTTTGTTATCTGCTTCTCCCTCCCACCACCACCACAAGCATTTTAGCAAGTGTATGGTTCATCAGCAGCAGGTTGCTCCTTGCATCTAAAGGCTGAATATTCAGTATAACATCCATCAGCCTGAAAAATAATCCAAGAATGGCTGCAGGACCAGACCAGGACGTGCTGTAGCAGCATCATAGAAGTACAAGGCTTTTAACAGAGACCTGCACAAATGTGTCTCAGGATGTGCCACAAATAACAACTGTGGATTTGAACACATATCTTGCAACTTTATCATTTTCTTCACTTGTAAAATGAAATACAGATCCAACTGTTCTTACAAGAATCCTGAAAGATCAAATTAATGACTAAATTGTAGGCCCAGATAATCTCATGGAGATTATTCTTCTATGTGATATTATTTTCAACAAACCTGTTATTATAATTATGTGTGCAAGAAGTAAGACTAAATATTGGAAGTTATCATTTTAATTTAGAAAATGGCAAATGGAACATGAATTTTAAAAAGTACTACAATAAAAACACTCATAAAGTGTTCCACAATTACGCTTGACATATACAAATCTCCAGCACCAGATGCCCACTGGGACGCGCGCATGACTGGATTTCAGTTCTACACATTGTGGCCAAAGAGGACAGGCTGCTGCCATTCTCCTGGCCAACTATGGAGACACCAGAAGGTGGAAAGAAAGTTTCCCTATTTAATTGAAGCATCCCAAACCAAGGAAAATTTGTGTGATGTTTCTGCAGAGTCGGGGTCTCACCAGGAGACAGCAGCATACCGGCCCCAGGAATGTGGTTTCCTAGCCTGCTTCAACTCCACATACAGTAGTAACACAAACAAGGATGCCCTGAGACAGGAAAGAATTATGAAATTCTCTGGAAAAAAACACAAGGAGTAATCAAGCACAGATTTCAAAACCACAGGCTCCATACACCTCTGTACTCAGGGAGAGGAATAATCTAAGGCCTTAGATTTGCTCCTCCACTCAGATGGCCAGCACTAGTCAAGTCAGCTTATTGTCTCTAGGGTACAGATGAGGTCTTGGAAAAAAATAAGGTAGCTGGAGAGAATGTGCATTATTTTGTTATTGTTACTGTTGCTTGTTGCTGTTCTGCTGGTAGTGTTTTGTTTTTTTTTTGTTTTATTTTGTTTGTTGTGTTTCCAGAGCTGAGGATCAAACTCTGGGCCTGCAGAAGCTAAGCAAGCACTCTCCCACCGAGCTGCATCCCCAGCCCCCAAGCATTGTTTAAAAACAACAATAAATGAAACATTCAATAGTAGAAAACAGAATATACACAAAAAGAAATAGGTCTTTAATGTGCTTGGATTTTATTTTCTTATAATGTGTTCATGTATGAGTTCATTATTCCCAAAGATTATTAAATGGCCTATGCATTCTTCCACTAAGTTTTGCTGGTGTCTCTGACATGTGACATAGTAAATATACAACCCAGACTGCAGGAGGCAATGGTATTAAATTTACAGAGGAAATTTAGTTGAATATATATTTATCTCATACAGTAGAAAAGGTTTTATTAAACAAAACTTAAAATAAACAGTGGGGAAAAATTAACCAGAGAAAGATTTCTGTTTCTCAAATGTCACTGTGTACAAAGGTAACAGCACAGCCAGAAAGAAGGTGTTAATAAGGAATTACTATGTAAATATATGAAGAGTTTCTGCAAATCAGCTAGAAAGAGATGATAAGACCAATACAACATAGGTAGCCGACAAGAATAGGCACCTCAGGGTGGGAGGATCTTAGGCTAATAATAGTTGCTCACATTCAGTTATTGTCAGTGGAGACCAGATAAGCAAAAATTAGAGAATAGATAACACCCAAAGATGGGAATAGAGGTGTTCATGTACTGCTGCTGCCATTTTGGAAAGAATCTGGCAGAACTTAGAGACAATGACACACAGACTACAACTTGGTAGCTATCTCATCCCTGAGTGGATATACCAGAAACCCTCTCCCCAGTCCGCAAGGAGGTATTTATGAGGATGTCCATGTTCCCACTGCTGTACAACAACCGGAAGTTAAAAACAACCTAGATGCTCATGACTAAAGACAGTTACCTGAAATATAGCATAAGTTCACCAAGAAATACTTTGCACCTGTCCTAAAGCATCAATGAGTCCTGCATAAACATAGGAGCTATGAAGTGAAAAGGAAAAATGAGATCCAAGTCAATTGCTCTGTATATAAATTAAAATGCTCGTAACAGTTTTTAAACAATCCACAAACAACTAAACAAATTTACAAGTTGAATTGGAAGGATGTATATGAACTGCATAGGACAAAGAGAATGCTTATGCAAGAAGGAGAACAGGAATGGGGTCTGAAAAGGAAGTAATCAAAGCAAAATGAACTGAAACAGTATGAGCGCTTGTATGGAACGATGATGACATGACACTATGCATCCACGCGTGCTCGCAGCCACTCATCAGGAAAACCCACTCTGAGTACCTCCTGGCGCCTCACAGGTGTTCTGGGATCCCAAATCTGGATGGGCGGACAAGGTCTTGCCCTCATGCAACTTCACACCACTGAACTGAGAAACAAACTGGGGACCTCCGAGTGAATCAGTTAGGCTCCCATGATGCTATAGGAAATTGAGATGATCGTGAAAATGACGATAATGACATTATATCTGATGTGACTGATAGCCCAAGCTTAATAGTTTTCAGATCTCATTAGTGTGTGTGCGTGTTTGAATGTGTGTGTGTGTGTGTGTGTGTGTGTGTGTTTAAAAAAACTGACCTTAGGGATACAGGATTCCGCAGCTTACTGAATTTTCTTTGCAGGATATTTTCGATGACCACATCATAACAAAGAAATCTCTATGAAAAGACCTCATGTGATCTGTGGTCTGGCAGCATTTTTAACCCTCTGCTCTGTGTGCCAGTTACACACAGTGTTCGTACAGCAGTGGATGTGGGAAAGAAACATAATACCTCCTGATTAGCTAATATTTTCTCATGTTATTCCTCATTAGGTTTCTGCCCTGGAGCCCAAACACAGCCCAGGCCTGCACTGCTGTGCTGGTTCTGTTTTCAGGTAATCACAGGCTAAAGATGGATCCCTTCTAAAAAGGGCACAGTACGGGTCAGTGTAAAGCGAGCACCTCAGCCAGCTCCATGCTACCTGTGCTTCCACCTCCAAAGCTCCTCTGAAGAAATGAGTTTTGAAGAAGCTGCCTCTGCACTCTGCATTTACAACCTGCCATGACTCTGCATCCTCAGAAAGTGCCAGGTGTGTGTGTGTGTGTGTGTGTTGGGTTGGGGTGAAGGTTATAGGAGACATTCACATACTCTATAGAGACAGCACATAACCTCAAGAATCACCCTCAGAAATGTGATTTCTGAGAAAAGGGGATCAGTTGTTTTGAAACTTGCCACTCAGTATTTCTATCTTCCTGCACACTAAATATCTAGCGTCTCTCAGTCTTCCCATGTCCCTGCCTTCTTCTTTCCCATGAATTTTCTACTTTTCCTAAATAGAAAATGGTATTTAAAAATCATCCAGTTTATGTATAATGGCTGAGGTTGGTGGCAGGCAGAGATTTCTAGAAGAAAACATATGTGCTCTTTCGGGGTCAGTGCACAGCACTTAAAACCTCAGGCACTGAATTTTTAAGACACCACATCCTTTTCCAGTGTTGGCAAGGTATAGGGTGAGCACTGTCAAAGGCCTTGGCACTATATTTCAAGAGTTTGATACATGTTTATCACATCTGACCAAGAATTGCTCTTATGGGAAATTATCAGAAACACAGGCAAAGATTGACATTTAGAAATATGTAAGGCAGCATTTTGCATGTGACCCAAATGTTATTTGAGGGCTTCTTGTCCTTTGAAAATTAAATAAAGTCATTCCAAGACACTATCTCATATCTTATGGAAATCCCAATGTCTCCTTCAAGAATTCTGATGATTCGAGGACTTCACTTTTAAGTTATATAATCTTCCCAATATCAGCCTGAACTCAGACCTTCACACCAACAAAGGTCAGGGAACTCAGTCCTTTTTCTCCAAAATAAGCACATGGTATGGTTCTTTCAGGGCAATGGAATGACCAGAGGACATGGTCCTGTGTATATGAGTAATTTCTTGAATGATGATCAGTCATATTAGTAAAATTTCCTCCTTGAGGCATTTCTTATGAAAGAAGATTAAACTTTGCCCTCAGTAAGACACCCACGACTAACCTTTTATTATTCACATATTTGCTGACTGTAGCAAATTCTACTACTGTTCAATCATATTTACTGCCCTTCCTATGACCTTCTTTAGCCAACGAAGCATGAGTTTCTACCCACCTAACCATGATCCTGTCTGGCTTTGGGATCAGCACTTGCTTCACAAAAGTCCATTATCTAACAACCAGTGTAACCAACAGTGCATGAAACTGGTCACTTCATCATCCTGGCTCTTGGGGATTGGACATGGATAACATAGACCAGAGCCTTGCCAGCCATCAGGAGATAATTCATGTGTTTGAACAGTGAAACTGTGTTCTTGCAGTGACTGAGACGTTCAAGATGCTTGTTATAGCAGCAAAGCCCAGCCAGTCCCGACAATCCCAGGAGTTCCTCAAGGAACACAGCCATCATTTCATCATCAGACCCTGATGCACAGCCCAGGACATGCATATCCTCAATGGATCTGCTGAATAAACAAATGTTTGTTTAAGTTAAAATTCATTTTGTTCATGGGGAAACAATGAATGGTAAAAGACATTAGACTTCGGGGTCACAGAAACGCACTGTCAGTTCCATTTTACCACTTACTAGCTGTCCAACCTTAAGCAGTTCAACTTTCTAGATCTTAGTTTCCTCATTGAGAAAACAAAGTTATTTGCACTGTCTTCCTTTAAAGGGTCCTTGAGAATGTTCAATGTGATTACAGACATAAAAGAAAGCTGGTTTGTTGTCAGGCTTGATACACTAAATTTGCCATGTTAACAATATCATCCATTTTATATTTTATTCAAGAAAACTGCACACAAGTCATAGTAGTAGAGGGAAAGGAAAGGAATGATAAATTATTGAATATTCTACAGTACGACCAACACTGCTGAATAATTGATTGGTTGTACAGGACTGAAGAAAAAGAGAGAAGAAAGAAAGTAGAGAATAATTACTAGATTTGCCAAGGACGTGGCCTGGGCACCATGCTCTGATTTAGATAAAGCAGGTGGAGCAGATTTTATGTGGCTGGGCTGGGCTGCTCGGCAGGGGTAAGGGATTATAAATTCAGTTACAGGTATCTTGGGTTCCAGAGAGCTGTGCGCCCTCCACATGGAGTTGCTGAGTTGGTAAATGAATACAAGGTCTGGAATGTAGTAAATGTATATGGCTGGAAATGAATGTTTGTTGATCAAATGAATGATTAAATGAATGACTGAAAATGGGCCAAGAGAGATCCATTAACATTAAATTAGTTCTTTGGAAAGCATATTTCATATTTAATCTGGATATTTTTGCATAACCAATGATGGTCTACAAGTGAAAGAACTAGCGTACTTTAAACCTGATTTGTACATCCCATTCTGAGGGGGAAATTGTTTTTAACTACTTTGAAACTTTGATTTGGTATTTAAAAAGACTATTTAACCACGTATAGTGATTGAAGATAAACTACTTAGGAAGTGTGAAAGCACTAGCCTCATTAAGCAACATTTTTAGGATGCTAATTATTCAGCATCAATTTTTGGTTTTGTACATTTTAGTCAGAAGTGTCTTCATTAGGACTAGTTAATAAACCACAGATGGAGACGGTAGTTAGAAAAAGATAGAATGACCTTCTCAAAATTATTAATTGAACAACTTTTTTTAAAGCATCAACTCTGAGAAAGGCATTGCCCTGGCCATATTGCAGGATGATAAATTATAATCAGACAGAATTCTCACCTCTAAGGAGGCCACAGCTTCAGATGCCAAATGATGCATAGCACAGTAAGGACCAGGAGAGGGGCCCAGGTTAGGTGCAGCAGGACAATTATTTCAACTGAGGATGCCAGGTGGATTGTGTGTTGACTGTGATATTTTAACTGCTTCTTAAAAATTAAGCATCATCTATATTAGTTTTTTTTTTTTTTAAAAAAAGGCAGAATAGCTTGAAGAAGAACTCACAGGTGGGAAAGAAGTGGGTACTTCTGTAAAAGAGTACAAAATGTAATTTGATTATAATGGAGTATAAAGTAGTGAGCAACGGAACAGCAAATGTAGATTAGGACAAGGTGTTGTGAGGGGTTTTTGAATATAGGGCGAAAGAAGACAGTCTTTATTCTGTAATAGATAATAGGACTTCACTGGAAGAACTTGAGCAGAAGAGAGACTGATTCTTAGGAAGAATTTTGAAAGAATGATATTTGGGGGCTTTCCTGGGGATAGGTTTTTCTCATCATAAAGTCAGGGAATAATATTTACTGCACAAGGATGGTTTTAAGTGATATCACCTCCATAATTCCTTGGTTGGTAATAGATTCTCTCCCCATCCTATTTCCTGAAAGTGACCTGATAATACCCACCTGTTCCTCATTAAGACCCCAAAGGCAGCAACTGCAACAACATGGAGATATTAACAAGGGCAGGTGTTATAAAGGCAGCTGGAGCCCCAGGAGCAGGGATTTAGCAGATAAAGTGAAGGCAAGCAATAAAAAGAGAAAGGGGGGAAGAAATGTTTGCCACGGGCCGTTGAAAAGAAATAAATTGGAAACCTGTTATGCATGTATCTGGGACACTGCAGTTACCTCAGGAAGGAGGCACTGCTCACAAAGCTCCGGCGGGTCCTAGAGTACCCAGGAAGCCGGACCTTGGGCTGTGTGCCTGTGTGAGGGGACAGCACGGCACATCCCAGCTGTGCCGGCTGGCAGAAGAGCGCTGGAGCTCATCACCACGATTGTTTCATTTGGGAAAACTGCTCTCATCAAGTCACAATTGTGATGCCGTCACAGTATCCATAGGCAAATTGACACGCGGCAAGTTCAAGCAGGAAAGTCTGCAAAAATGGGAGCAGGAACCCTCTAAAGGACTAGAAAGAGTTAAAGATGGGCCACACCTGACTCACAAGTTAAATCCTTACCTGTACCCCCAGGGTAACCTCAGAGTCCTGTCCAGTATATCCAATGTCAGCTTCACTGATCAGTGCCCATGGATCAGTGCACCAACTGTCATAAAGGACAGAAGGGACGGAGCTTAGTGCTTCCTCTCTGAGCCGGTCAGAGTTGGAGAGGAAGGGGCAATATGCCCTGTGTTTTGGTGCCTGCACAGGGGTGCAGCTATGACCTTCAAAACAGCTAAGTAAATATTTTTAAAAGTCATAAATATTTTCCCTGTTGCTAAATAGGGAGGCTACCTACTACCTCCCAGCCTTCTGGAGGACCTGTGAGGCCAGGCTTCCCCCGCATCTTGGAGGAGATGCAATTCAGCTTCTATCGCAAGCAGTCATGAATCAGCCTAGATCCACACTGGAGACCCTGGGCAAATGTTATTGAATGAATGATAAATGAACAGCATAGACATGTATTCCAGAAGAATTTATGAGGCTAGGGGTCTCATACATACTCAGCCAGAGGGGCTGGCAACTCTTTCCACCTACAAATATCTACTAAATAAGTGAAGGAAATAAGATGAAAATTAAACATTAAGTAAATGAGTAAATCAACTAATGAATATATTACTCTAAATACTATCATTGTTTAACACCTGGGAGGTAAGTCCTTTAAGGGCAAGTTTTCCCAGACAAGCTCAAGGCATGGACACAGTAGCACTCACCTCAGTAGCAGCTGGTGGTTCCAGTTCCCCGGGCAGAGTCCTGCGCAGGACCCCTAATCCCACCCAGCCCCCACTCTGGCTGCACTTGCGCACACAGCCCACCTGGAACACTGTCATAGGCACGTGTGCCCATAACACCCAATGTGTTAGCTACCGAGCCTGCAGGGACATCAAAATCAGCCCACTTTACAGGTGAGAAAAGTGATGCTGATCCAGATCATTGATGAGTTGAGCTGCAACAGTTTTGAGCTCAGTTCCAGTGTAGTCTTCTTCCCACAAAGACATTCAACATTTTGTCTTACCCTCCTGCTAGGTCACCAAAGGCTCCTCCACCCTTCCTAGACCCAAGATGCCAGAACTCCAGCCCATGTTTGTTTTAGATATATCATCCTGGGCAGCCTTCAACAGTATGCTGAAATTTCCTCTTGGAAATTGGCTCTTTGGGGGTTGTGAAGTGCTGTGAAATTTGCCATAAACCTTCCAGTCCTCAAACACACAAGTGATTTTCTAGGGGCACAGTCTGTAGACAGCAGCTTCTGCCAGAGCTTCAGCTTGGAGATACGGGGTGGATGGAGACTTTTCTGAGCACCAAAATAATGCTCACCCCTGCTTCTTCTCCACAGTGCCACTGCCCAGAGCCACAGGGAGCGGCCTTCAGCTCTCGCATCAGCCCACCAGGATGGCTTGGACAAGGTCGAGCTCCTCCAGCATTTCATTTCATCAGGTTACAAAAAGTGCTAGACGGCTTTGACTCCCTGTGCTAACTAGTTATATCTCCTGACATTTAACCTGCTGGGGAGCCACACTCACTTTACTGTCCTTTGGCTCCTAGCTTAGTTTACAAACTGAATCCTTGGTCTTTCTGTTCCAAATATGGGCAGATCGTATACCTCTGGGAACTTGCAACCTATCTCAGAAATCAGTGCAGCTACATGCTAGGAAGCAGCACAGAAGTGAGCTCATCCCAGCAGAGAAAGGTATTAGATATTAGAGCCCTTTGGATATGCATCTCAGTCTTAGCTACAGGCAGAGCAGGAGGCAAGCAGAGTGCCAACTGCTATTGAGGTCGGTGATGAGACATGGTGGCCGTGACCAGGAGATGACTCTGGTGAGCAGAGGGTGGCAGGAGGGCTGGCTGCCTGAAGCGCTCAAGCGTAATTTCCTCCACCTCCTTGCTGTCATTCACAGCTATTTATATAGCACCAATGTCATGCCACATCAGTTGCACCTGGGCCCGTGTGATGACTTTCAGACTCAGATAAATGCCATCACCGGCCCTCAGGATGATGGGCACAGTGAAACACCCTAGCGATTGATCTGTTTGTTTCCATCCTGGGGCTGAGGGTCTATTAAATAAACACTGGTATTTTGAAGGAAAAACAGGAGAAATGACTATTTGGTAGATTTTTCATTTCTTGTTTGGTTTGGGAGGTGGTAGTTGTTTGCTCTTTGGATTTTTCGAAGTGAAAAGGAAGTTTTGCTGACAAATAGATCTGGACAGAAGCAGCAGGACTTTATTTGCCAGCTCCAGTTCCTCGCTGAATGCACTCCACAGCTGGCAAGATGCCATTGAGGAGCTGATTTCCCTGCACTATTGCAAAATGCCACTCTGAAGCCCAGTTAGACATGAGAGTTAGGGTTCCAGCCCCCAAATGCTTCCTGACCAGTCTTCTCTCGTCAAGCCGGTAGCTACATTCTTGGGTAGATCATATGCTTTCTCCGGTCTTCCCCAAAGCTAACTAGGGTTTGAGAGCAAAGTTAGTCCTCATTACTGTTTAATTCACTATATTTTAGTTACTTAATCTTAGGAGGAAATTAGTTATAGGAAAAATATTTATAAATGCAATTATTAAGAATTCTGGGTCCTAAAGAGCTACTATCCTCCTGACTTTGAAACTGGTTTTATCTTCCAGTTTTCAAAATCCTGGAAAAACTTAAGAATTTGAATGTTGCCTAACTGTTGACTTGAGGTAGTCCCTTAGTTCGTATATTTCCATTTCCCTACCTGTAAAATTCAGAGGATATCACTGAGCATTTCATGAGTGGTGTGTTTTAAACCTATTTACAATCACTTTCTTCCTTCTACCTCCCAGAGAATACTGGGCCATACAGAACTATTGCATCAGCTGTGGCTATAGGAGCACCATGAATGCCATAAGTTAACTCTGCACCACATCCAAATTGAGTGACCCCAGAACAATGTGAGAAGGACCTGAAGGTCTCTGTGATCACTGGTGGACTCCAGAAGATAAGGCTGTGACTCCCATGTTCTGCTCTTCACTTCTCCTGTGGTCACCTTATAATTTAAGAAGTTGGAACATAAGGGATGGTCAGTGTATTGTGAGGAAACTACTTTCAGGCTTTCTCACTTTTGTTAAGAAATGTGTGAAGAAGGGCACCTAATGACATGATACCCACTTATACCATTTCCCTACAGTTGTGCTACTCCATGTAGAAACAACTTTCAGTGAGACAAATGCAGAAAGTAAACATGCACACACTTGTACAAAAACTTAACATTGTCGCATTATCCAAAGAAGTAATCTGTGGACTTGTCTTTATGAACAAAGTACAGATATTTGTGGATGTTGTCAAATTCAGACAGTGAGTTTCATTGGACCAAACTTGTATTCTAATGAAATGTACTAGGATTTATATGCCCACAACAGATTGGAAATCACCAGTGGCAGATGAGCAGACAAGGTTCCTCACCAGAGACAGCTTGAAAAGCAGTATTATCACATCTACCAAACTTGTAAATTATCTGTTTATTGCCCTTTCTACTAGGTTGAATGTAAGTTCTAGGTAGGTACTTGTGCTGCTGAGCTACATCTCCTGAATATAAGTTCTATGAATGCAGAAAATGTATGTCTTCTTCAATATTCTATCCCTAGAAACTGCATCTGTCTTCAATATTCTGTCTCTAGAAACTGTATCTGTCTTCTTCAACATTCTATCCCTAGAACCTAGAATAGTTCCTACTTTGATGAATGGGTGGGTGAGAATGCTTGGCAGTCCACCGCCCCTTGGGTTTAGCAGGTGTTAAGCATCAAGAGAAAGAGACTGAAGTAGCAGGTACCTTTGTCAAGTCAAGGCATGGATCATTCACGAGCTCTCACTCTTTCCCTCACTCAGTTTGCAATGTCAAGGCAAGGAGGTAGGACAATCAGGAAGATATTTTCAAATTCATAAGGCGTACTCTCAGAGAAGTATGATTCCCTCCATAGAATTCAGCTTATCATTACCTTCCTAGGATCAAAGGGATTCCACTAGCAAAATACAACTGACTTCTCTTATTGAGTTTATTGTTTACAAGTTGTAAGGATCCCATAAATATGCCACAGTTCTTCATAAACTGCAGAGATTAAATTAAGCTGGTTTCAGGATTGCTGACATTACAAAAACATCAAAAAAGTCATGAATTTTTTCCCTTAGAAGACACAGGAGAGACAGAGCACACTCATCATAATACTTTTATTTAAAGTACATTTTGTTGGCACGAGTAGAAAGAGCACTGGGCTAGAGTGTATGGTGGCTCCCACCAAGTGTGACTGAGGCCCATTAAGACAGATTAAAAATGTGCAGATGCTCCAACTTATCTATCACTGCTCAGCAAACCCTCCCACGGCAGAAAATAGCCTCTATTTGCTGTGTTCACAGGTGTTGTGGACCAAGAATTGGGACATGGTGCTACAGGAATTGCTTGTCTCTGCTCCACAATGCTAGGATCTCAGCTAGAAAGATTCAAGTAGCTGATAATTATTCAAAAGACTGGAGTTTGGAATTATCAGGAGATTCCTTCACTCACATGTTTAGGATCTGGGCCACGGTAATTCAAAGACTGGGCTGAGCTGGGAACACTGCCCCAAACCACTATCTTTATCATCTCTCTCTGTGGATGGACTTCCTTACAATGTGACAGCTTCTGGGTAGCTGAATGCTCAAATGGCATAGCACAGCTCCAAAACTAAGGCTTTCTGAAAAGACGCAGGTAGCTATGGGGCCTTTTGTGATCAAACCTCAGAAGTTACAAGTGTATATTGGTCAGAACAGGTGAAATGTGTGAAAGAATGAACAGCTGTGTTCTAAACATTCTCCATAGCAGGAAGCTTCTGTGGCTTCCAAAGAAGTGGACACCTCCAAGGATGCAAAAGGTCCTACAAAGAATCTTATAGATGCGCATCTCAAAGAACTGTTTTTCCCAGAATGCAAGGTGTGTCACCTTAGGGTTGGAGAGCAGGAGTGAACGTAAGAGAACGTTTCACCTAGATATGCAGTGTCATCCCTGTTCCTGTCCATTTTACAAAACAGAAAGTCAGGGTTAGAGGCCTGAATGGGGCTGCTTGGACAAAATGAAACTCCAGGTCTCTTTCTTCAAAGTTTAATAATAAGCTCCTTTTAAAGACAAGACAGTTTATCCATTTTAAAACAGCTAAAGGATAAAATCATAAGTGGATGTGAAAATGCACAGTAAAACTGTAACGAGTAATAGAATATTTACATGATCTCACAGTAGCTGCCCACACATTGTTTGTCAATTGAATAAAGGAAAAGATAATTTTTCAATAGAAATATATGGTAGATATCATCTCAACCAGTGATCAAAGTGGCAAAGGGTTATTATTTGCCCCCTGATATAAGGCACCAAGAAGGTACTACATCAGTTCTATAATATTCCTACCCCAAATACATAACATTAATTTAATCATGATTGGAGAAGCTACAAAATTGTTCTGGGCATTTTAAAGAGTAAAAGATTGTAAAAATTTCCTCAGTCCCAAGTTATTAAGAAAAATATACTATATAGGTAGATACACAGACATACATATGCACACACACACACACATAGGGAAATGATAAGTAATAAATCTGGACAAAAGAGTTTGCACAAATCCTAGTACTATTCTTGTAGCTGTTCTATATATTTTTTGTAAGTTTGAAATTGTATCACAGTAAAGTTACACTATAACAAACAACAGAAAAACATTTTATTGTAAATTTCATTTATTTTAAAGAGAATTAAAAAAACAACAGGATGGGTATGATGGCACATGCCTGTAATCCCAGAACTCAGGAGGCTGATGTAGGAGGATTCTTGCTGATTTGAAACCAGCCTGGGCTACAAAATGAGATCAAGGCCAGCCTGAACTGCATAGCGAGACCCTGTTTCAAAAAGACAAAAAAAAAAAAAAAAAAGAAGAAGAACTAAAACAAAAACAAAACAAAGCAAAAACAATAAAAATGATACAGGGTATCAAAACAAAATGATAGGAATTAACAGTGGCTGTTATATTACACATTATTGTCTTCAAGAAATTTGTTCAGAGTACCAGATATAAGCATGCAAAATTGGTCAAAAAAATTTAAGCATTAACTGTTACTTCCAATAAACTACCAGACATCAGCAATACAACTATCCCAGCTATTTTTCTATTTATTGCAACTAGAGACCATACTCATAAGTAAAATAAATCAGATCCTCATGTGCAAATATTGTATTGTCTCCCTAGTGTAAGAACCTGAAAGAGTAAATAAAACCCAAAAGGTACATTAGATATTGTCAAAGGGAAAGAAATTGCTCAAAAGGAAGGAACAACTGGTATGAGCAAAAGGAGAAACAGAAAGAAAGAAGAGAGGAAATTATATATGTGTGTGTGTGTGTGTGTGTGAATTTCTGAATGGTGTCCCCCTATTTACTGCAGTTTCTATTTCATAACTTTCCAAGCAATGAGAGTTTAATAAACCACAGAGTCCTAAGTTCTGGTCTCAGCAGGCTCTGTCTGGTCCCCAAGGGGTACATTTGGCCTTATTGGGGGGATGTTAACCAGAATGTCAGGTTGAGCCTTGAATATAGATTTTTCATATTATGTCTTAGTTATGTCACAAATTAAGATAGTACTACAAAGAGACTTAAAGTCCAGAGATTATTTCTCTGTCTCTGTCTCTCTCTGTCTCTCTGTCTCTCTCTCTCTCAACAGTCCCTGATGGTTGGCAGCTTTGCCATCTTTATCTTGTAACTTTTATCTCTGGCCCAAAGGGACAGCTCCAATTGCCATTTCTTAGCTAAAGGGAAAAGGTAAAGAGTAAAAAACACATAGCTTATTATAAAAATTAAATATTTAAGTGTGCATACATCACTTCCATTATCCCTTTATTGGCCAAAATGTAATTACATTCCACTGCTAAACAGCAGGGGGCCTGAGCAATCAGCCTCTGTCTGGTTGGAAACTGGCCATGTTGCCAGCTAAACCTCAAGGTGAGGACAGCGTTCTATCATAAAAGGTGAGTAAAAAAGAATAGTGGTAGATAATTAGGACCTCTGCCAAAGAAACAGAAATTAAGAGCTTCTATAGAGTGAGCAAAACAGCTATGTTCCCAACATAGGGATGAAATTCTGCAGGAGGCAGGAAACCCATGGAGAAACAGGGCCCCCAGAGCCCTGCTTGGTGTCCACTTGAGTAAACTGTTTAAATAAATCTGGGAATTGCAAAAAGCCAAGCACTTCATTCTAGAAACAAAATCCAATCCAGATTTCCTGTGCAATGGAGAGTCAGGACAGCCACAGTCTAATTATTTTCATTTTGTTGACAAACTAAAGTATCTGCACACACACAGAGGTGTCCCCAACCATACACACATTCACATATGTGTGCTCACATGCATGTGCATTCGCAGACATGGCACATGACAACATCCACACTGAACAGTGCACGTATCTGTTGCAGTGTGTTCCCCACCAAGATGGCATATAGTTCTTTTTTAGTGCTTCTTTTCATTAATTAAAAATTCCAGTATTATTTATAGCATCAACTCTTACCTACTTTACACAGTTACTAAATCATTTCCTCAAAAATAACAGGCAAATTACTCAACATTGCTTTTTTAAGGAACTATGCTTTAACTCATTAAATTTAAGAGTGGAGAAACTGCTTTATGTACATCTGAGAAAATAACATTCTCAAATAGGCAAGGTAATGCATCCATATCCCAGTTGATTAAAGCTCTATCTTCCCTGGTTTTCCTTCAAAATGACATACCAAGGTGTTGTTTTGTCTGTCCTTGTCCTTTTCTACATCTCTGTGGGACGCAGAGATAACTCTCCATGGGAAGACTGTAATGGGCTTTGCTAAGTATTCCCAGGGAGGCAAAGCAGAAGCAAAGGGAGTACTTTCTGCTTTCTAAGCATATCCCATTTGCCATTTAGCCGACAGCACGGTGGGGTGTAGACACTGAAACACGATAGCCATTTATCATTTCACAGACATGGAAGAAAAGATGGTCACCCAAGAACAAGAAACCACACATCCAGAAGCCTCCAGAGTTCCACAGGGTGGCTTTGGAAGGCTCCCTGCACCATAGTTCAACATGGGTCAGCCTCCTGACACATTCTGTGTCCCGGATCTAAAGGAATGGCACCTACCCCCCACCAGCACAGTGCAAATGGCCCTCAAGACCTTCAGGTCTCCCTAAGTCACAGCCTCTTAACCAGCCCTCCTATACTTGCCAGGCATCTTCAGAGAAAGGACTTTCAGAAAAACTGCCAACCTTGGACCATACCCTAGACTTTTCAATGTCAAGACTAGGAACATCCCTAGAATTAACTGTCATCACTGCCATCTTGACTGCTTTATTACACACCCACTCAGCTTTGCAATGACCCATCCATCCCTGCCCAGAAGTCGTCTAATCTTAAGGCAAAACCCACCCTTCTGCATTCCAAATTTGACAGCCATTTGAGACTCATGGTCGCCACCCCAAAAGTCACTTTTCAGAATGTGCATCCCATATCTATGCCACATTTTTTTTTTTTTTGGTGGTACTGGGGATCGAACTCAGGACCCTGCGCTTGCTAGGCAGGTGCTTATTCCACTGAGCTATATCCCCAGCCCCTATGCCACATTTTAAATTGAGGAAAGTCCACCCTCCCTACATCCCTCTACAGTCCTATAGCAACAGGTCTGGTACCTGTTGGAGATTTTACTCTTTCCTCTGGTTCCTTAGGTGATCTGCACGAAGTCCTCGTGGTTAAACAATGGTTGTCCTCTTTGCTATCTCTCCTTGTTGCAAAGCCCCATAGCATTATTGCCCAAAGGTAAGAGGTGTGTGCTGAGAGATAGCAGTGATCAAGATAAATTTGGCCATAAATGGTGTTTAAAACATCTTTTGGGAGCCTACTCAGCCAAGCAATGCAGGGTCTGGGGAAGCTGGGAGCTGATCCAGGAAAATAATGCCTGGGCAGGAGATGCTGGGAGCCCCAAAGGTCCTACATCTGCAAAGCAAGGTCCTAACACTTGCATACCCAGGCTCTGAGCTTACCAAGCATTGCACATTTGAGAGCATTTCATGTTTCCTACTTTTTCTATCTGTGTCATGGTTGCTGTTTAAAAAGTCTCCTTGGATATTTAAAGCCTTTTAAACATTCAGTTATAAAGAGATTTGGTCCTTTATTTTATATTCCTCTAAGTCACAGGCAGCAAGTTTGAAGCTACATTTAAATACAGTGGGGAGTAGAAGGAGTTGTCAAATTTGGAGATTAAGTTAAATAAATCCTCTAAATATAATTTTCTTTATTAAGGATATGGCAGAAGTCAAGGAAGTAAGAAGATAAACACATTAGTTTTCTGTCACTACTATAAAAAATAAACAGAAATTTGGGGGCTTAAGAATCATCAACTTATCTTCCACATCTGGAGGTCAGAAGTCTGACTGCTGTCGCACTGGACTAAAATCAAGGACTTGTTTCTTTATCAATACTTCCGAATATAATTCATTTTCTTTGCTTTCCCAGGATCTAGAAGTTCAGTGGGGCCTCCTTTCATCTTTGCTGCCAGCAACAGAGGACCAAGGTCTTCTGACACTGAACCCTGAGTTTTCTAGAGTCCCATCTTCCCGCAACTCACCCTCTTCCCTTACTTTTGTCTTCTATGAAGGACCCCTCTGCTTACGAAGGATTTATCAGGATACTCTATTTTTTGTGGTGTTAGGTACCGCATTGTATCAGGACTTTCCCACTGAACTACATCCCCAGACTTTTTTCACTTTTTATTTTGAGAAAGGGCCATCTAAGTTGCTAAATTGTCCAGGATGGGCTTGAATTTGTGATCCTTCTACCTCAGTCTCCCAGAGTGCTGGGATTAGAGATGTGAACCATGCTGCCCAGCTAATCTCCTTATTTTAAAGTCAGCTGATCTGCAACATTAATTCCACCTTCAACTTTAATTCCCCTTTGCCACAGTTTTCAGGGACTTGGACATTACTATCGTTAGAAAGAGCCATTGTTCTGCCCCCCAGACTAGATGCGGTGGCTGTTATGCTCAGGTCACAATTTAGTGATCCTGCAATTGAATGCTGAAATCAGGAAGACAGTTTCAGAGTGGCTGTTTTCTGCATCATCTGCATATCCTCCTACAGTTTCTAGCTTGATAGGCTGTTCAGACCCAGATCCCAGAGATGTGCTGTGGGAAAAGCAACGCAAACCTTTGAAGAATTTACTGAAGCACAAGCTCTGTGAACTGCTTTCTCTGCTCTCTCCTTAACCAACTACATGCTTCATGAGTGCTCTCCAAGTCTCTGGTAAATTACATTGACTGAGGGCTCGTATGTATATGTATGTATATATAAACATATATATATATATATATATATATATATATATATATTGCTTTCACCAATTGACTTGGCTATTCAGCCATGTCAGTTGTGATTGTACCCAGACCCATTTATGTCAGTTGTATATGCTCTTGAAATTATGTAATTTAATTAAGTGTCACATAAACCAATGAAAGATAAGCATAAAAAGAGAGCTATTTTTATGTACGCCAAGTGGAACACCTTGGAAAGACTCAATAAAGTTGAGTTACTTACAAAAAGAGATAGACAAATTAGATGGTAAAAAGAGCAGTGAAAGATAGGAAATACAATCATAAAAATTGCAAAGGATTTTGCCAAAAGAAGGAAGTGGCTCCAACTAGGAATGTTGAGAAACAGAACTGGAGCATGATGGGAAAGAGGAGGGATGAGTCCCTTGGAATGTAAACTAGCAGCATAAATGTCCTAGCATCACTTTTCTGGGCTAAAGAATGGGTGAGTTAGACCTGGCTGATGTGCAGATCATCTGTAATCATCCCAAGGCTGGCCCTGAAGGTGGATTGAAAGCTGCTGTAGGGGCACACAGATTGTTTCTACGAGGCAAAGATGGCGAACCCAGCTCTCTCTCCATCAGTTAATATGGTTCCCTCAACTCCTGCCTGCTTCCCTGCCTGGAATTAGCAAAGGTCTTGAAAATCCTCTCATTTCATCTGAAAAATCTGTCCCCCATGTGACCCAGAACTAACAGACAGAGCCATTGAGATACTGCTTCTGAAAAACTACTTCCAGAAAATCCCAGCTGTCTGCTGGCTAAAATTTCACCTCTGGAGATGGTTGTTAATACAGGTAACACTGAGGAGCCTCTAGTGCCAGACCTTTCTTCCGATCTGATCTTCTTTTTTGCTGAGCATGACCATGTCCAGAGGAGGATAAATACCTCCTTTAGTCATAGCTTTAATGCTATCAGGGGCTTTGGGCCCACTTCCTAAGAGCAATCAGAACTGGGTCCTAAATGAATTAAGACAGTGAAAAAAGACAGCAGAAGTCTTCATGGCACATTTCTCACCCCACCTTTCCTTTCTATGTGGATCCTCTATTAGCTGGAACATAGTGTCTGCTATCCATAAGCTGGAAGCCTATGACAGCTCTAATGGGAAGAGTTGGATCTCTGAATGAACTAGAATCCCAGCATGTGTCAAAAATGCCATGTGAAACAAATGTAATTCATTTCTCTAACCCTCTACCAACCCTGACCCTAAATAAGCAAGGCAAGGAACTAGCAGGCCGTTCAGCATCCAGAGATGTAATTACATGCAGAGGAGTCAAGAAATGTATATTCAACTATAATTTCAAAACCAGAAACCAATAGATTTAAAGCTAAAACTTGATGACTGAAAGAAGGAATTATTAATATAAATTTCTCAAATAGCAGGCAAATCCTCTAATGACATTTTAAGCTGATAAAATGTATCTAGGTTACTAGTAGGATTAAAAACGGAAATTTAAAAAAGGTGTGAGGCAGGAAGAACCACATAAACTGTTGATTTTCATTGTACTCTGTTTTATACGATTTGCCCTTATATAGTAAAAGGCCTAGAAAATTTACGTTAAACTTTAAAAAAATGTATTCATCTAGAAATAGGGGAATGGACAGTGAAAAGAGTTTTACTTTCTGCTTTTCTTTGCCTGTATGTTATTCGCAATAAACGTGTTATTGTTGGAATTTAGTTTTGAAAAATTAACAATAAAAAGAATGTTTAAATATGTCCATTCGGGAAATAATAATAGCTTCAAAAACATTCCTTTTATACAACCACCTGGCTAAAGAAAGCTTTGAGTCCTCTGTATACACAGGCAGACTGGGTATAACCACAAACAAACTGAGGTACAGATTAAAATACTATACTTCAGATTATTTATTTATCAATTATAATTTGTAGGGCTGGAGGTACAGCTCAGTGGGGTAAGTGCTTGCCGCTAAGCACTAAGGTCCTGAGTTCGATCCCCGGTCCCGGAAAAAAAAGAAAAAAAAAAAAAAGGGAACAATTATAATTTGTAAAAAACATCTTTCTGGAAGTAATCAAGTTAAGATAGGAATTTAAAAATTATTTTTAAAAGCCTCGTATTTCCCATTCTTTAGAGTTAACATTCTAGTAGCCATTCAGCATTTCCACAAATGTATTTTCAATCCAGATGCACACGTACAGACACATATACACATACATTTTCTTAAGCAAAAATAGGGCAATATAATTCCTACTATTTTATGAAAATAATAGAAATGATTTTAAAACATGTATCGTTTTTGCACTTGGTCCTTGTGAATTTTTTCTACATCTTTCTAAGTTTGTAAGATGAACTGCTTTAGTGAGAGTGGTGTTTAAAATACTATTAAAATTATAAAGACTTTTGAATTTAGAATGAGTTCAAAGACAATTAGCTTAAAAAGCCCAAAAGGCTTTATTGAGTTAACAGTGAATGTAAAAAATGAAATTAATTTTAAGCCATTGATTTTTTTTTCTAAAAGAGTAAGACGTTTAAATTGGTTTTTTTATAATGTAGTATTTGAACTCTAGAAACTGAAATTAACTCAATTTAGTTTTTCTGTGGTATTTGCAAATAGATCTTAATATTCACACAGCCTTGACACCAAAACATGTAGCCTGTTACAAAACTACTGGATCGCTCACCCTTCTTCACAGAGCAGGCTCTGCAGCTGGCAGGGCTGTCCTCGACAACACCCTTTGGAGGCGGGTGAGTAGAGTGCCTTGAAGTTTCTGAGACCCTTAAAGCACCACTGAGTGTGATTTTTTAATGCAAATTACCCCAAGGAAGAAAGGTATTGACATTTTAAGCTAATCTTCAGTCAAAGGGAATCCACTGTTAGGAATTCTTCATTCACCAGTGCTAGAGGCTGCCATCGGAAAAGCCTGTCCCCTGGGTCATAGTCCCTGTTCTCATTTTGCACTGTCCATCCTCTGAAGAGAAATTCTGTTCCCTCACTGGCACCCAGAGTCAGTACATCCTCTGCATTAGGGAACCTCTCCGGGATGCTGCCACATCATGTTCTTGCAGGAGAATCAGAAGAGAGGCCACAGAGTGAGGAACCTGGCATCTGTCTGAGCAGTGTAATTTGTGGAAACACTGGTGAAGCTTCTCATATAGAAGGCACAGCACTGGAAGACATACCCATCAGTGAATCAGGCTTTGTGTTCTAACCTAGGACCCTTTAGGAAACAACTGAGAAAATGGTCTGACCTCAGTAGGATTCAGTCCCCTAAATATAAAATGGGAAAAACAATACCAGTGTAATATAGCTTTTCTTAAATGCTATCTTGATCCAATTTTGAGGCTGCCCAGTGTTCTTTCTTGAGGTTATTATATATAGTCCACACCCAACCACCACCCTTGTGGACTGTCACATACAGGTCACTATAAACATACTCTAATTGGCTCAGGGCTGGTTATCAGATAACTAGGAGAAGCCCTTAAAATTATTCAATGTGGTAAGTCCTAATCTGCTCACCCAACCTCACTCTTTCCTCTTGCAGAATCCATAATAAATGTGCTTGCTGCAGTCCCCTCTCTCCCTCTCCCTCATAACTGATCCTTGTGCTTCCCCCAGTGGGCCTGCATGACATACTGTGCTCCCCCCGGGGAACTGAGCATGGCCTAAAACGGGAAGATCTTTCTAGTTGCTCTCTCTTGGTCTGGCTTCACTACTTATAGACACAGGCTGTTAGTGGAAATGGTGTGTTTCACTGCTAGGTTGAGGCAACTAAAACTCCAAATGGTGTTCTAGTTCTCTCTTCCTTCAGCAGTGAGCATGGAAACCAAACGTGGAGATTATCTAACACACTGGATAACTGATTCTCCAAGCCTCCTTGAGGAACACTGCAGGCTGACCATCTCCAGCAAATTTTGCTCTAGTCAATAAACAATCTTAGACCATAGTTCCAGGACACTGGAAATAGAGGTACATTTTTCATAGTTTATGGCTAACTTCATCTATATAATACACAACCAAACAACTATTAAAATGGTTTTCCAAGTTTCTAACTTAAACATATAAACAAACAGGGAAATGAGCCGCACAGTCCTCCAATGGACGGATATATAGATGTTAGTGCTCCAGCAGACAGAAAGACGTCACTAAAACCAGATGGCCAGATGCTAAGTTGAAGGACTTTCCAGAGTAATAGCTCGCGTGTGGACAAGGGGAGGAAAATGATGTTGAGAATCCAAGCAGAAACTTCTCCACATTAAACAAATCAGCGTCATTGCTCCAAAACAAATATCCAAGGTAAATCCCTGGGAGACCTTCATCATCACCAGCCATGATAAAAGAATGGGACTAGACTTGCCCTCTGTCCACAAACAATGAGAAAACTATACAAAAGTGTTAAACAACATTAAAGTTGGGCAAAAACCTCAGGACACTGACTGAGAAAAAGGGGAACCAAAACAAAGTGATCCCAATGATTACCCTATTTTCTTCCAACAGACACTTCGTGGACTACATTTCAGGAGGGAAAACCCAAGCAGAATGTGACCCTAGCTAAGTAGCAGAGAGAATGAACAAAGTTTAAGGGAGACTGAAGTAGTGAAAATTCACAGATCAACACACCCTAGAGAAAAAAGTATGCAGAAGACAGGCATCTGAAATCAGCACCTCCCACTCAATGTGAAGCTATGTATTTGTAGAATCACATCCCATGAAGACAAACAAAGAACAACATCTCAATATCTATAAACCAAATAAATTTCAAAGCTCATAGAGGCCTGGGAGACAGTTAAATCCCAAAGAGTCAAAGTTGCAAGACTTCATTGAACATCCAGAGCACTCAATAGATACAAAATAGACCACAATTTACAAAGAAAGCTAAATTAGTCCTAAAGATTATTCTAGCATCTTTAAAACAAAACTCTTAAAATATACATCAAAGGATCAAGCTAATCTGTAACTAAGTTCATGTCTGTTCAAACAAAATGTTACCATTCTTTAATAAACCATATGTTCAATAGTGTGATAAGCAATATCAAGCATGCAATCAAAATTCACTGGACACATGAAAAAGCAAAAATATGTGACCTTAAATCAGAAGAAAAATTAATTGGTAGAACATTCCCAGAAATTATAAAACTAGCAGAAGGATGCTGCAAGGAAATATACACAAAAGGAAGGAAATTAATACAAAAGAAAACAAGAACAATTCTATAGCTGAAAAATGTGATTTGAAATGAAAAACATACTGGACAAACTTTATATCAAATTAGACACTGAGTAAGAAAAGATCCATACACATGAAGCCATGAAAAAAAAAAAAAAACAGAGCCACAAAAAGAAAATTTCCCACCCCAAACGGACAAATAAACAAACAGAACCTCAGTGACCTACACATAATAGAAGTCAGGAACAAGTAACAGGTATGGAAAAACACTGAAAGATGTAATACATAACACTGTCCAAACTCAATGAAAACTGTCAACCCACAAGACCACAAAGCTTAATGAAAACCAAAAAATATAAAAATAACAAAACATATGATAATTTAATAACTATAAACCAATGATGCAGAGAAAATGCTAAAAGGCACTGTTAAAATAAAAATAACTCATACAGGACCAAAGGTAAAAGAAAAAACATGTTCTATCAAAACCAATGCAAATGAAGAAAACGGAATAGCATCTTAACTCTAAAGCTCAATCTAGAATTATATATTCTGTGAAAAAAACAATAAATATAAACCAGATAAAGATGCACTCAGAGAAATGGAAGCTGAGGGAATCTGTTGCCAATAGAAAACATTACTTTCAGAAACACTAAAAAACCCTAAAGCTGACTTTGCCACGAAGGAAAGAAGACAAACAGAAATGGTAAGCACAGAGGTAAATATAAAGGATTTTATGTAATTTCCCAATAAAGTCAAATGTGTTGTGGGATTCATAAGAAAGGTAGAAAAATCATGACAATTGTTTTAAGGTTCCTAGAGGCAAACAGCATGACTGGAAGGTAGACTGACTGAAGGGTTGAGATTATGTATTTTAAATGTTATGTGATGGCTCTTAAGCTTTGAAATTTATCAGGTTCACAGAAAGGACCTAGTAAGATAGAATGCCAGTCATAGCACCAGTTTTTGATTCAGTAAGTCTAGGGATGGCCATGGGAAGAGGTTAAACAAGCCAGATCATAAGAGAGTGTATCAATGCTGAAGGTCTTCAGCATACACCTTGAGCTCTTTGTTGTAAAACTCAGATGTCCAGCCTTTTGCCTATCCTGGGCCACACTGAGTGAAAAAAGGTTGTTTTGGGGTCACATACAAAATATGTAATGTGGTTAATGTGTGTAAGTTAGAGGGCTTCTTTGTATTCCTGTATATTGTATACTGTATACTGTAACTTATTAAATTATTTATGAAATATAATGGAAGCCCATTTCTAAATTAAAAGGAGAATTGCAAAAATTTTGAACTGGGCAATAATACAATTTATCAAGATTTCTGAGATGTAATTAAAGCACAAGAGTGTAATTTATAGCAGCAAATGCTATCTTTAGGAAGCAAAGGTGCCTAAAACCAAGAATCTAAATCTTCACTTCAATATTCAAAATAAATGAGCAAATCAAACCCAAAGTTAGAAGAAGAAAGGAATGGGGGATGGAACAGAAATCAGTGAACTAGAAAACATGAGAATGAATACAAAAATATCAGTGAATTAGAAACTTAAGATTTTAAAATCTCAATAAAAATTGATCAAAGACAGTAGACACAATTACCAATATCAGAAATGAATGATGGGACATTGCTATATGAAACAAAAATACAAATTACTAAAACAACACAAGAAAATATGGAAAATATGGATATCAGTAGACGTATTAAAATAATTAAATTTATAATTTAAAACTCTCTGATAAAGAAAATTTCAGGAATAGATCCTTCGCTGGTGAAGTCTATCAAATATTGAAGAAAGAGATAATATTATTCCTACACAAAGACGCTTTCAAAATAGAAGATGTAAAAACATTTTGTAATTCAATGTATGTTTGGCATGATCCTCATACTAAAGCTAGACAAGGATACCATAAAAAAGAAAACTGAAAACCAGTATCTTTCATGAATATAAAAGCATATTTCCTTAAAATAATGAGCACATAAAATATAGCAATACATAAAAAGAATAACACTGTGTCAAAGTGGGGATGATTAAAGCATTGTAAATTGGTATAACATCCCCAAATCAACCACCACAGCTGTCCAGAACATATGGGCAAAAATCTTTAAGATCATATTAATAGATATGGCAAAGTCATTTAGCAAAATGATTCCATTCTTCTGGCCTGATAAAGTTGTCTATGAGAAGCCTAGAGATAGCCAGGTGTGGTGGCGCACACCCGTAATGCCAGCGCTGGAGAGGCTGAGGCAGGAAGATCATTGAGAGTTCCAGATCAACCTGGGCTACAAAGTGAGCGCAAGGCCAGCTTGAACTACATAGTGAGACCCTGTCTCAAAAAGACAAAAAAGAAAGGAAGAAAGGAAGGAAAAAATCCATGTTATCAGTTCAATGCAACGTAGTCAAATTCTCAGCAGGATTTTTACAAAAAGATACTTCATTCCCAAATGCGTATGAAAATACTATATATATATATGATATAAAGACCATACCTCTACATACACAATTATACAATCTACTTTCAAAACTTACAATAAAGTCATAGTAAGACAAGGGAACAAACAACTAAATCAATAGGAAAGCTTTGAAAACATGAAATATATCTATGTACTATTTAATTGTTTTTTAAGGGTTAGGCTAATTGAATAGCAAAGTAATCATCTTCTTACACAACTGGTGAAGGAACAACTTACTACCCACATGGAAACAATAAAACCTGGCTGTTACCTCACACCATACATAAAAATTAATATGAAATGATCATGGACTTAAATGTGAAAGCTGAAAGCCCTAACTTTAGAAGATAGCATAGAAAAAGTCTTCATAGCCTTAGGATAGGCAAAAATTTCTTAGGATAGATAAAAAGATAATTTACACTTCATCAAAATTAAAAATGTTTGTTGTCCAAAATCAATAATTTGTTCTAATAAAATAATGCTACATCTAGCTAATATATTTGTGATATGTATATATGACAATGAATTGTATCCAGAATGTACTACACTATACTACCCAGTATTTATATGTACTTACAACACCACAATATGAAGACAAATAATATGTTTAAATAAGCAAATGATTTAAATGGAAACTATACCTGAAAAGATGCCCTAAACCACCCATCCTCAGGAAATGTAAATTAAACCTAGTGCACATATCAGAATAGTCAAAATGTTGGTAAGGCTGGTTATGTCAAGGGTTGGTCAAGATACAGGACAACTGGAGCTATCACCCTTTGGCAAAGAATTTGTTAATTTCCCATAAAGTTAAACATGCTTTTACCATATTCACCACTAATTCCTGTCCTACACATTTACCGAAGAGAAGTAAAAGCATATGCTTTTACATAGAAATATGTGATATGAAGCATATTGGGAACCTCCCAAAATTCACCAGTGGGTGAAGTATGTTTTATATCTATACTATGTACTATTGTATCTGTCCTACATAAATACTACCTCTGCCTCCCCTACCCTCACAAGAAGAACAAACAGCACATGTCACAAGTGGGTAAGTCTCAAAAGCATTACGAGAAACTAATGAGGAAAAAAAATCTAATCACAAGAAGTTGCCCTGTTAGATTCCATTTTAACTGCTGCAATACGCAAACTCATAAGTCTTTTGTATAAATATTCATGAAATATTATATGGAAAACACTTAGACATGCTTGAGCTATACAATATACTTGGCAGTAAATGGCACAGCAGAGGGTGAGGCATAGCGCATTGTATCAGTTTTGTCACGTAATTCATTTTATCTTCTATCATCATGTGTTGCTACTTAGAATCCCTGGGAATTTTAAAAATCTCATTGAATTCTCCACATGTTTCAACAATGTATTTATTTATTTTTTACTTATTTTTGGTCTTTTTGAGACAGGGTCTCGCTGTGCAATTCAGGCTGGCCTAGCGCTCACTTTGTAGCCCAGGCTGGTCTCAAATTTGCTGGTCTTCCTGCTTCAGCCTCCTGAGTGCTGACATTACAGGCATGTGCCACCACGGCCGGCACAATATCTTTAAAGTACTATAAATTCTACTACTATAACCTACTCTTAAAGACAAAGTAATATTTATCATCATATTTTGTTTTATTTTTACTGTTGGAGAACTGATAGAAATGCAAAAAGGATGCACAGGTGATTAATTTCAAGAGCTTAGGGACAGCAAAGAGGCAGTTTAAATTTAGCCCATATTTACCTTCTCCCTCAACATTTGAAAGGAACAAGACAGTCACTTGGACTTCGAGAAAGCAGGAAATTCTCTGACCTATGCATGGTAAGACACGAGCAGATCCACTCCTGGAAGTCTTAAATCAGTATAATGGTTGGTTATCTTTAGAGTTTAAGTCATTTCCATTACTCAGGTTTATTTAACAATTTATTTACAGCTTCCAAATTTATTGAAATCTGTTCGACTGTTGACAGGCAACAAGCAGATGGGGTCTAGGATTGGTGAATTAAAATCCTTAAGCTTACAAATTGAGAGAATGGACTCAGTCTAAGAACAGACTGCATTGTTGAAGATAAAATGGAAGGGTAACCTTTACACACCAGCATTTTATGCTGCAAAGTTCCAAAACACTGATGAAAACAGTTGGTTGTCCATCTGGCCAAGGTACTTAAAATTAACTTAAAAGCAGACTGCTATTTTAAGACTCCAATTACTTTCTATAGATGGCCATTCTGTTCGTATGTAGGCCTCAAAGTCATAAAATGTATCACTAGAATCTCAGTGATCTTGCTGCTGAAATATCTTCCATAACTCTGAAAGTTACCACTGAATCACTTCAAAGTTGAGACAGGTTGTAAGTGATAACTAATGTGTGCAATTTATGAATTCAGACTATGAAAACGCCAGGTGTTAGGTCATAAGATATATATGGCTGCATTTAACAAGTATTTCTTTTTGCACAATGATTCTAGGCTTTTAATAAAGTATTCTAATCAATAGTAAAATGCCTGACCAAAGCCATTAGCCTTAGTATTAGAAGGCTAAAAGGTAATATTATCCCAATTATATCATAGCTGCTAAGATGGCATGGAAGCAATTAGCCTAGAAATATGGTTAAATTACTTAAATTGTTACCTTGAATAAACCAAGAGGCAGACATACCAATTTCCAGTATTAAAATCGCAGTGTACCTTCATAGCAGAGTGGTTTGGTAAGACTTGGGGGAGTCTTTTTCTTCTCCCCAAATACACAAGTTTAATTATCATTTTCATAGAATTATAGGTCAAAGGTAGAACATCAAAGTAGTATCATCTCTTCCTGGGCTACAAGGTTTCCAGGAGATTTTTTAGCCTCCTACTCAAGGCTGAGAACGTCCCCCAAAACTTCCATGGATTCCTTTACATTCACAGCCAATCCTGCAGGTGGATTGAGGCCATAAAACTGGGTTCTGGTCAACTGAGGAAGAAAAATGATAAACCACATGGAATGACTAATCAAAACCTTTCATCAAGGGATTTGCCCCCATCTGTGGTAATGTGAGAAATCATGGCATAGCTATTAAAAGCTGCCTGGGTCTCCAAATCTCTTGCTTGGAGGAGAAACACACAAGAAATGTCCAAGGCACACTGGGCATTGCCTCTGAAAGACAGACTCATCCTCCATGTTGTTTCAAGTCCCTTGAAATCTTGAAGTTCAAAATCTATTTGTTGGGGCTGGGGATATAGCTCAGTGGAATAAGCGCTTGCCTAGCAAGCACAAGATCCTGAGTTCGATCCCCAGTACCGCAAAAAAAAAAAAAAAAAAAAAAATCTATTTGTTGTTGCAGTATAGCCTATAAGATCCTGACTAACGCAAAGCTAATAAAAAGGTTCCTTCTGTTTTAACTATAACATAGGAGACAAGACTTTTGCTTTCTTTTACGCCTGGTACATCCCTGAGAGAATTTTGTTATAAAGAACGTTACTTGATATTCAATTAACAAGAGGACTCAAATGTCTAAGAGTAATTTCAGCCACTTTCAAATTTTAGAATAATGTAACCTTGCATCTGTGTAATAGTTTTAGGTTTCTTCATCATGCTTTCAGGCATGCATCTTTACCACAGCCCTAGGATTCTTTTTAAAGTGTATAAAATCCCAACTCTACAATAGAACAAAGTGTCTAGCAGCAGGATTTTAAGTGCAGTGTCCAGCAGCCCCGCCAGTCAGCAGCAGAGACGAGGCAGGTTGCTGCCTTCAGCCCTCCTGTAATCAAGAAACACTCTGAGCTTTCAGCCTTGCTGCGGATTTTTACAAGCTTCACTTTTAATAATCTTTCTCCATCGCATTCCTGACTTATTACCTCCCTAGCTCCCAGCACTCTTATTTATATGCAGTCTCATTCTAGCTACACATCCCAATGTTTATGCTACGTTGACTGTGTTGTCTCCTAACTAGAGTCCATTATCTGCTGAAACAAGAAGGTTGTTCACAAATAACACACATCTTGCCTTTGGCTGCCAGACTAGTGGAGCCCATCACGGGGGCAAAGATGTGTCTCTGCTGCAGGAATAACCTGCTGTTTTCATGTGAGCGTTACCTCCGGTGAAGAACTGTCCCCAACAGGAGGAGGGGGACTAGAAGGCTGTGAGCATGTGACTCCTTCCAGGGAGCCATACCAAGTACCTTTTCAAAGCCTCACTTCCAGGCTGCTTTGCCCTCTGACCAGGAGCCAGGGCTCAGGGTAGAGAGGCCATTCACAGCTGCTAAACAGACTCTGAGTCAGGGAGGCTGCATCTACAGTCAAATTGGCTTACAAAGAAGAAAGACCTCATAAAGGTGGCTTGAAAACACTTGACCTACCTGGAGTATGTAACATTGCTCGAAGCCACGTTCAAAAGCTGTTCGCCACTTGCTGCCTAGCTCACCCATCTGGCCAGTTTAGAGTAATAACAAAGCGGGGGCAGGGGAAACCTAGGAGGAAAGACCGAGTGCTGGAGAGCTGTGCTCCCCAAGAATCACAGCATAAGAGGAGCCCCTCCCTTAGCCCTTATACCATATATTTCAGGCAATTGCAGAAGGTGGTGAAATGCAGATGGAGTACAGACCCTGTTGGCTACAAAGTAAGAATTATGTTTCAAGCTCTCAATCAGTATTTAATAGGTGAGGGACTTGGGTCAAGTCATTTAACCTTACTGTGGCTTGATTTTCTCATATATAAAATAGAGAATAACTACCTTTTGTGAGTGTTTAAGGATTTGGAATTATGCAAATGAATGTACATATATAAGGCAGGGTAGGGCAGAAGGCCTGGTTCTGATTGTCCCTCCATAAGGAAATAATTGGCACTGTCACTCTGATCCATCTCTCACCATCCCTGTGACGATTCTCCACGTAGTACCAATTGCTGAAAGCAAAGAGGAGCCCTTTATACGGAACAGAAATCCAGCCCAATACAGTGCCTAGCACTTAGTATGTGTCTGTTGAATTAAATTGCAATGAATTGTGCCCAGAATTTTACATCCATAGGCAACTTCCCTGGTTTGCTTCACTGGTTTTTACATTCCTCTAAAAATTAAGCTGGGTTTACTCCTGCCTAGAGCTTCTGGGTATTTTATTTGTGTATGAAGAATTTTATATTTGGTCATGTGTTTTCACGAAACTGTATTAATACCATGGTGCAATTTTTAAAAGTCGAGAGCAAAACTGACGGATCACATTTTTATCAATATGCCACACATTTTGGACCGGGCTTCTGGGAACAGTGGTCCCACAGACTCACAGAAAGGCTGAGTCACAGCACTGTTGAAGGAAGGACAGTCATTTAGCACTGAAGAATACTGGTGTCATGGCATCTAAATCCGTCACAGGATCTAAAGATAAGAAAGGAATTTAGAGATCATTTACCCTACCCCCGTTCCAGGCCACGTCTGCCAGCTCCTATCAGGGAATCTGTGAACAGCTCCGTCTCCACAGGCGCTGGCACCAACCACAGCCCACGCTGCCAGATCCAGGGGCAGCAGATGCCCACAGCTGAGGAAGGGCTAAAAGGTCTGTGTAGGCAGTGTTGACCATCACACACTATGGAGTTCTGTCTGATCGTCCCCATGCCACAAAATTAAACAGGAATGTTCGAGATTTATGGACTCACATTTATGGACTCACATATGCTTTTAAGATATAGAGCCCTAAAGTGTGTGTTCCAAAGACCTGAATGTCGTAATTCTCACAGTGAGGACAAGTAGTAGGCACAAAGCACAGTGTAGTTCAGACAAGCTTTTTTTGTAGAAGTTAGGTATTAGTTGTTTTAAGAATGTCTGCTTAGTGATTAACCTGACCGGATGATTTACTACTGACTTCCTTTGTGAAGATGTGTCTTCAGGCACGCCTTTGTAGGACCTCCCTGATACCGTTGGGAGAGAGTAAGTGGATGTACAGTTGTGCAAACTGAGGTAGTCTCAGACCCAGTCCATACAGTGACCCAGAGAACACACAAGTCTGGCCCTTCAGCACTGAAATTCACCCTCATCCTCAGCTGAGCTAGGTTTGGGCAATGGCTGGTTCCTTATCTGCATGTCTAAAATTTGTATTTACATTTTCAATCACTGTTATGTCACTAGGTCACATTTCAATAGCCACAAAGTAGTTAAATTCAGAATGTTCCCTCTGAACTGAACAGTAAATAGTTTACTTTTCAAACAGCATGATTTCTGAAGCTTTTATTCTGCACCATCACTGTGTTAAGAAAGCTGTCAAGTTTTGGAAATTCATGGAGAAATGTGAAGTGGCCTTTGTAAGCTCCAGAGGAACCCTCTGAGGCCCAACATTCTAAATGTGATGGCTGTATTTACATATATATTGTCCTTCCAAGGAAATGCTGGAGGTTTGGATCTGGGATGACTGGGTGGAAACAGCTTTGGCTCTCACATGGAGCCCTGTCTCTCTTATATTTCTATATCCCTCTCATTCGCTCACTCACTCGTTCATTCATTCATTCGTCCGGAGTTTATTACTTTTGTAACTGGTTACACTGGTCTCCTATCATTATGGCGGTCAGGAGCCACAGCTGCTAGAGCAGGGTTCAGATATCCATGTAAATAAACATGTATTCTTAGCAATTTTGATCTCGTCCAGAGAATTTTCAGTCAAATAGACACTGTACCTGCTCTTCATCTGTAGTACATTGGCCTTAAGCAATATAAATCTGGACTCCGCAAGAAAACCACTCTATTTTTATCCCTATGTGACACATTGGCTTTGCCCTTTGCCTCCCCTCTCCTTGGCTTGAGTTTCCAGGACCTCACTAACTTTGGCTAAGCTGTCAAGTAAAACTTCACAAACAGGGCTAAGCGGGGGACAAATCAGGGAGAGGAGGGCAGAAAGTTTCAGTGAAAGGCACCACCCAGACAGAAAAAGTGCTATGTGCACTCAGTATGCACCATGCCTACCTTGTAAAGCCTGGAAACCAACACCCAAAGGTGATGGCAAAGAAATAGGCATGAGGCCTCCTCCTCTTTTCCCTTTTATTCCATCCAGGCTACAAGCCTATAGGCTGGCGCCGCCCACATCCAGGATGTCTCTTCCCTCTTCAGTAAATCCATCATCCAGATGCACTCACACTGTGCTAATGCGACCAGCTAGGCATTTCTTATCCAAGCTGACACCACAGTTAACTATTACACCAAGCTTTAGTGATGCCACAGGCTCTCGGCTTAAAGCACATATGCATCATCCCATGGGATGTTCACAACCACCTGAAAGGCAGAAAACAGCGTCTTCTTTTTGTAGATACTAAAATGGAGGACCCAGCTAACATCAGCCTCCCAAATCCTTTGTCAGTTAATGAGTGTCTGAGTTAAGATACAAAGCAACTCTTCAACCACACTGTCTCCCTTGGCCAGTTGCTGTATTAGAAAAAAAGAAAGCTAAGAATGGAGATCAAGACATAACTGAAGTTTTTACCATTTTATAAGTTCAGTGGGGTTGGAGTACCGTGGTGCTCCAGCGGGTATCTGGTATCTGGAAAGGCAAAACAGGGAGGAGCCATGAGGAGGGCCACAGGCTACAAACACCTGTATGCCAGGTGGTGGAGCAGAGGGCATAGTTCAGATGTGTTAAGGCTGTGCTTTATCCTTGGTGAGTAAATAATAAGCTCTCATTTTCAACTGGCTGTGTAGTTCTCACATGTGGGAGTAGAGAAACCCAGAATGTCAGTCCTCTATGCGAAGAAAGAACTAGGAGGAACCCCAAGCTTCCCTCTGGGACAAACAGAAAGCAATATGGAAGACCATTTCTAACAGCCCACGGGACCACAGAATAGGTAAGGTGTGCAGACTCAAAAAGTCTGGTCACATGTGATCGGAAAAATTGTGTTAACCTTTACATTGATGTAATGTTTCAGTCACATCAAGCAACAATGGAGATCAGAAGTCTGGCAAAGAATTCAGAAACACAGTACTTGGTATGAATACTGAAAGCTGAGAAAAAGTTCATCTGCAGAAAAGGAAAACAGGGTGCCCAACTGCCCAACTAGGAGAAGCAGGATTTGCAAAGAATTTGGAGGAGCAAGACTTTTTCTGCTTCTGATGCTTGGGGAGACAGAGCTTCTTTCCCTCTGGGTTACCACAGACAAAGGAAAATTCCACTAGGAATCAGGAGCTTGAGTTGTTTCCCCAAAGTAATGTTGATGATATGATCAATGTTGTTTTGTTTGTGCATAGAATTGTACTTCAGGAATCTAGCTCTATGACATAGAATTTAGACAGTTTGGTTAAAAAACGTTTATGAAATTGCAGTGAAAATCCTGATCTCTATGGGTAAGGACCAGTTTGAGAGGGACAGAGCCTGGAGAGAGAGAGAGACAGAGACAGACAGAGAGAAAGAGACTGAGACAGAGCTGGCAGTTTACATCACAGAGCACGAAGCCACCGATCCGCGCAGGGAGGTAGAAGGCACTCGCATTTTCTAAACAAAGCAATTGGCACTAAATATTAAGTGATAAAGACAAACCATGTTCTGTAAGAGAGCAGTGCTTGGAGGAGACAGCAACAAATGAATTAAATGACTTTACAGATGAAGCCAGGAAGAGGGCGTTGGGCATTTCAGAAAGAAAATATGTCAGGGGACAAGGTAAGGAGCCACAGTGGGGTGTATATTTGGGAATGATGGGAAATGGTACAGATTAGTAACTGGCAGAAAAGAAAGATTAGAGCCAAATGCTAAAGGGTCTTAAAAGCCAGCCTACGCCTAACTTTTAGGAGACAAGGGAGAGCTATTGAATTTCTTTGAGCAAGCCAGTGACAGAGATGGGTCTGTCAGATGGTACAGGAAAAATAGGTGTGCAAGGAGCAGAAATGGAGTACGTCCATGAACGACCATCATCTAAGAGTGACATGATCAAACTTAAACTAGGGATTTGACTGTGGGTATGAGATGAGGGATGAAAATAAAAACAGGATGATTACTGATGAGGATTATTGCATAAGAAATAGTGGGCTAAATAAAATGTGAGAAGAAAGGTATCATAACATGGGAAAGGACCTGGGGGCCACAAGGAAGTGGTGTTGGTGACAACTGTCTCCAATACTAAGCGTGGCTGGAAAGCCTGAGAAGGATGTGGTTTTAGAGGCAGTGGGGACAACACTGCAAAGTGACACACAACAGCTGCAGTGTCACCCCAGGAGAAGGTTGGCTTCTACCCCTTCGCTTTCTTTAAAGGAGCTGGCCATGTGCTTCATCCACGCATCCCAAAGAGAAACTCTTACCTGCACATGACCTCTGGGCTGAGAGGTGAAGCCAGTGCTTGTGCTCAGGGAGAATGCCTTTAAAAACAGAAGATATTTATGAACACATTGGGGTTTTGTTCTTCCTGTTAGAAGAAAAGTAATTTCTGCTCTCCCTAACTTTACTTGCTCTTCCCAGGCACTACCTTCCCCAAACAGTTAACAAACAGGTGTTAAAGGACTCAGGTAAAACTGAAGGAGGCCATGTCTTTTAATGGGAGCACACATGAAGTCCATCACTCAGTACTTGGGGGACTCTGAGCAGGCATGGAGTTACTTATACTATTGCCCTAACTGTAATGGGAAGCAGCATGCCACTAGCATGCAAAGAGTCAGTCTACTGCAGATCTAGAGCCTTTCAGTAGCTTCCTGACCCCTTGGAAGACATGAAACTTTACTGACTTTAGAATGATTCATTAAAATTATTCTGAAATCGATGAACCTGAGGATCTAAACAGTCAAATAACAGAACGTTTTGTAAGTGATTTCGTGCTATGAGCATCAAATGATAATGAGGCATCAGTCTTCAGATGGCTTCTTAATCACCTAGCAGGGTACATCTGCAGAGTCCCCATCCTAAATAGGTAACTGTCTCTGAAGACAAAACTGGAAGGCAAAGCTTACAAAGAAACTACAAATTCTTAGAGGCTGGTTCTCTTCTTCAGATTACTGATATTCAAATCCCACTAATTTTGTGTCTCATTTTAACTCAGCCACCCCAATTAATGACTATATTTGTTAACTTGTTTAGGAGTAGCTCTTCTTTAAGCTGAGACAGATTCAATTACCCCTGAGATGCACTATTCCAAAATCGATGAAGACCTGGGACATATTTACATGTGATTCCTTGGGAGAGAAAGAAATTTTTTAGTCTTTTTGTCTGGGGATGTAATATTAGCTTCTTTCAACTCATTAATTATTGCCACTAAATGAGCACTTACTATCTGCAGTATACTAATCTATGTGCCAGGGAAGTAAAAAAAAATGAACACAACCACTCTGTATCTTCTGTGAGTATAAGATTATAAGTACAGTCTTGCAGAGGATAAGGGTCTTGAGGAAAGTAGAACTGTGACTAACCAGCCATAGTATGATTGGTATTATTAATATTAGTATTAATAATAATAATAAAACACGTATATACCAAATACAATGTGCATCATATACAGTGTAATCAGTGTGAACCTCCACTGTTTGAAGCATCTGAATATGGTAATTCAATTCATGCTTTTAACAGTCTGCAAGGTGGCTACAATTTACAAGATTGGGAAGTGGAGGCTGTGCAAGTTACATGATTTATATAAGGTCATAAAACTAGCACGTGGCTGTGCCGCCTTTCCCACTAGGGCCCCATGCCCAGGTCTGAATGGCAGATCTTCATGACTATGCTACTGCAGTTTGGAGCCTGTCAATCCCCACATGGTATTGAATGTTTAAGAAGGCTCCATGTAGAAACTCAGTGCACCTTGAGAGATGAGCTAAGATTTCCAAGTGTGAGGAAGTGGAGAACGGACTGTGTGGATGGGATGGGCCCATGATCCCAGTCAAGGGCTAACATTGCACAGAGCTGAGATGGAAGACAGGATGGCCAGCGAGTAGTACCGAGAGCCAGACTGTTTGGCTTGGAACCCTGACGCTAGCACTTACCAGCTCTGTGACTTTTGAGAAGCTGCCTAACCTCTCTGTGGTCCTTGGCTTCTTATTATAAATTGTATACAAAAATGCATAAGGACAAATTTACCAGTATTTGTAAGCCCTGGCAGATAGTAAATGTCATATGAAGCCTTTTATAATTAGTAACTATAAATTTAAAGACATTGAGAGGTAAACCTGGGTAAAAAGCTAAATGATATTCAACTGTGTCTTACTTTTTCATTGCTGAGACAAAATACCCTACATTCAAAGTTAAATAGGGGAAGGTTTATTTAGTTCACCAGTCATAGAAGTTTCAGTCCATAATTATCTGGCCCCAAGGCAGTGAGACATGACAGAGGAACATCACAGAGGAGAAAAGCAGTTCATTGCAGCAAAGATAGCAAAAGCAACAAAGAACTTTAACAGCATCTTTCTGCCCTTTTATCTTATGCAGACTTAGAGCAGGTAGCACTCACAGCCTTAATCCATGAATCAGTCCCAGCCTAGCTCACTCCAAATGCAGCCACCTCTGAAAAAACCCCACCTATGACCACATGAGGCTTTCGGGGGACATCTAGCTTGTTCTATGGCACAAGCCATAGCAAACTTCTTCAAAGAATGCATCTTTCTTACCATCTTGACCTTCAAAAGCCATCTCCTCCAGGTTCCCACATAATTTTTGCTTGGGGACAGAATCCTAGGACAGCTCCTGGTCAAATTCCACGATATAGGACATCAGGACGCCAGTGCAATTGACATCAAAATAACCATAAACATTCACCCAGAGTCTGCACATGCAAAGCTCTTTTGAGTTTAGTCAGTAATTTAAAAGTAAAGAAGGAGGAAATGCGGTTAGCGTGCCTCCAAGTGAAACGGGTTGCACTGAAAGCCTGAGGCTGTATCAGGCTCATGGCTGGCTGTGGTACAGTGCAGATGTGGCTGATTCCAACATGTGAAGCTCTCCCAGGAGTAAAGGAATGAGTCAAGGGGGTCAGGAGCCCTTACCAGCTCATTAGTGCTATCTAGATTTAAAAGAGAGATTCCCAAATCCCAGGAGTTGGCTCACTGCTTGGAACAAAACCTGATGCATTAACATCCTAGTATTCCAAAATGATCCCTGAAGCCCTGCAGTTATGCTGATGAAATGTGATTTATACTGAGACTGGTGTTGCCAAGGTCCTGGCTGGGGAGGCAGCCTAGCAAGGGAATAATTACACATCCAATGACTTTCTCTGTTTGTGAGCCTCTCCATTAAATGTGAGAAGTGTGGCTCAGGAGTCCTGGGTTCACCCGATCTCTGCCCCAGGTGAACCTCAGACCTAGTTTGTTGTCACAAGAGACCCTGCTCTAGGCAGACGAGCAGGCTTCGCCAAGTGCCCCAGAGGCCACTCCAAAGCCAACTCTCCCTGAACTCCCTGCCTTCAACCTGAGGATTAGCCTGGATGCAAGCTGCAAAGCTGCTGCAGTTTCCTTTGGGGAGGATGCATTTGTTGAGGGGCATAATGAGTTGAGAACATGCTGGTGACATAAGGAGAAACTGAACATGCACTATACAACAAAAATGCCCCTATGCCCAGTTTGAAAAGTCCTCTTCATCTCAGGAATGTTGGGCATTGGGTTTTGTCTTGCACTCTCCAGCCGACCCTGTAGTCCCACTGTAGTGCAGAGGACAGGATGTTAAGGAAGAACCAGACTGGCGGCACTCCTGCTGAAGTCAGACAGACTAAGGTTTGTATGCAGAGCTCTATGCACTGAAAAGTACGATCTGGGTGTTCCGGAGCTTCCTATCCAGGGTGGTCCCCATTAGAGATCAGATGACTACCACTCTCACAATCAGCGTATGAGTTTGGACAAGCTGTCAGAAAAAACAGCGCGCCACACACTTGGTAGTGGCTTAGCACAGCACATGTAGGTTCTTTCTCACACAGTCATTAAAGGGTCCTCTGTACTCCTCAGATACAGCGGCTGTTCTGTCTCCTAGGACCTTGGAACCTCACACTGGTTGTTTCCTTTCCCTCCTTTGGCAGACAAGAGTAAAAAGAAAGTGTTAGGAGCCAGCTCTGATAAAGGCTCAGATCTCTCCCTCTCCTGTTCTGTTGTCACATGGCTCCACCTATAAATGGGTAAGATTTCTATGAAAGGGAGGCAGGAAAATCGAATCCTTCTTCACATACATAAGACAAGGAAGTAACAGGGCCGCAACCGGGGCCCTCGGGGAAGGAACAGTATCTGAGCTCTCTAAGCCCTGCTGTCCATGCAGCTGTCCCATCTCTCAGGTTAGAAGTAACCGCAGGGGCTTTTCAGTTGCTATCTTGCAGTTCAGCAAAGTACAAAGATGAGTGCACCATAATTGCTTGGGAAATACTTGGTGGTTGATCTTAAATGGGATCTGCAGGAAAACAGGAGTCTCAGGAAGGAGCTTGGACCCGGCATCCTGAGCCAGAGCACTGGTGCTGCCTGAGTGCAACTGGAGGGACAGAGGAAGGCACTCTAATAGAGGAAGGGACAAAGTCACTCCAGCGGAGGGAGGGAACAAGGCTCTGAGTGTGCCACCTTCTCTGTATTGGTGATGCTGTTAGACGTATCTCTTATGTGGTACAAATATGTAGACTACTTCCGCTACACATCATGTATATTTGACAGTCACCGAACCTGGATTCACTGAACAATACTTGGAATAGATCATCTGAAATACAAACAAATACTAATTTATAATGATCTCACTGTTGCTCCTTTTATGTGGAGTTCGAAGGTATCTAATCTCACAGTTTAAAACAAATACATTCAGTGCTAAATCCATGTACATGTTTTCTCTGTGACCAGAGTCTTCTGAGTATAGTGGCCTTCAGAGCTCATTGCTTTCCTTTTCCACCTTCTTGAAAAGACCTCAACTAATCAGAGTTCATGTCTTGGCTTTGGATCTCAGAAAAAGCTAAAGGGCAGAACATCAGAACTGGAAGGGGCCTTGGTTGTCTGAGTGGGCCGAGACTCGGCAAGTAGAGACTACTGGTTTGTGCCAGAGCTAGCAACAAGGACACATGCTCCTGGACCTACCTCCCTCTGGACTGTCCCTGTTTCACACTGCAGCTCTTTCTGGAAGCCCACATATTAGTCAAGGCTGGCATGAGAAAACAGTAAAGACTGTATGAACTACATGAGAGAAGTTTATTTTCCTACAGTTCTGCAGGCTGGAAGTTCATGGTGAAGATGCCAGCAGGGCTGGGTTGTGGTGAAGCTTCTCTTCTTATGAATACAACCCCTTCTCACCATGTCCTCACCTGGCTTCTTCTTTGCATGCAGGGGAAGAGAGAGAGAGAGAGGGAGAGAGACACTGAGAGAGAGAGAGAGAGAGAGAGAGAGAGAGAGAGAGAGAGAGAGAGAGAGAAAGAGAGAGAACTCTGCTGTCCCTTCTTCTTACAAATGCATCAGTCTTAATCAGATTAGAGCCCCTGCTTAAGACCTCATTAACCTCAGTAACCTCTTTAAAAGCCCTATTTCCAAATACAGTTTCAAGGACTTTAACCTATGCATTTGAGGGTGTATAATTCAGTTCACAACAGCCCCTCACTCCCGAGGACCCCCTTAAATCCTTACTTGCAGCAGGGAACCGTGTGGACTGGATCTCAGCCACACAGGATGCTTCTTGATCTCTCACCAGGTTGGCCTGGGACCCACACAATGCCATTCAGAGGTCACCCTCTCAGAGTATTCTAGATCCTTCTTTCCTCCCCTCAGATGCAACCCTAAGCCCTGGATTATGCCAAAGTCTTCCATAAGGAAGGCTTGCCTTCTAGTTTTCTCAAGGCTCTGACCCTAAGAAACAAGGTGCCAGCTCCTGTGGCCAAGCAGCTTCAGGATTTTCACTAAGGGCATTGGCCTGACCTTGAATAAACATTTCCTGTAGTGGTTCAGAACTTCATATGTTTGACTTCTGTGCTCTGATCTCATTTATCACCTGGCAGAGCTCTTTTATTCATGCCACAGATTTGGGCTGATGGTGACTGACATCTGTTTCAGAAGTAGTATGGTTCTTGTCTTTCCTGTGGGCAGAGATAGAAAGAGGAGACATGGCTTCTGGGGTCCCTGAGGTATGCGGAGCCTGCTCACAGACCACGTGGGAGTCAGGATTGCATTTCCTCAGTTTGAGATCAGCCCAGGATTGTGGGGTGAAAGGCAGGGGAGGAAGGAGCCCAGAATGCAGCATTCTGCTTCCTGTGCCACCATCTACTCCATGTGACTCTGAGTGCATGGTAGCTGCTATCTGATCCTGGGTTTCCCATCCTGCTTACTGGGATACGTGAGACCTTCAGACCCAGCATGCCCTGTCATGCCACCCTGCTCTCTAATGCCTTTTTCTTTTCTTCCCTGGCTCTCAACATCCAGAAGTAGCCATTCCAAAAGGCTCCTCAGATTCTACGCAGATTCCTGGGGAGTCTTCCAATCAGACTCCACTCCTCAAGATTTCCCTGGATAAAACCATGCCCCCGTCCCCTCTTGTCAATGTCCTGTCTCATTCTCCAGCTACAGGAAGATGAACGCTCAGCATTTGCACTCAGGGAATGGAGTATTTCTTCTAGGAAGTTAATAAGATTGTATATTTTAGCCTCAGGGCACTAGAGAGGGGAAAGAAAAATTCCCTGAAACAACATGTCTCTTGTTTAATAAAGTTTTATTATTATTATATATGAGTGTGTGGGAAAGACAAATCTATATCCGTTCTTCGCCATCACAGCTTTATTGGTTCTGAGCTTAAAAAATCAGTTTGGTGACTAACAGAATAAAGAACTGACTGACCGGTGATTTTTAATGTTTGGATCTTCCAGGAAGCAATCTAATAGCGTAAGACTTAATGGAAAGTGTAGATGATGTGAAATGAGATGGGCCATGGGGCAGCTGGGCTTGCTGGCTCACACCTTGGGAAAGACAGGCAGGGGTGTGGCAGGTGCCTCAGAGTCTTGCCGGGCCATGTCTAAGCAGCACTGGCACTGGGGTGGGGAGCACTGTGACGAGGATGGCTCCTTTTGTTTTGCTGGCTCTAAACTCCAAGTCTTTGTTTTAAATTCTCCAGCAGAGAGCACCATGCCATCTCTTTCCCTGGGTACAATTCTGTCTATCAGGCTAGCTGCGCTCACTTGCCATCGTGTGTGCATGTGGGAGGCCACAGTGACTTGTAAGAGGGCTGCCTGTATGAGCCGCAGCTCTCTGTGGAGACAATAAGCCCTGCTTCCCCTTGGAACTGAGCAAGGAATCTAAGCAACTCTGGTCCATCTACAGTCTCCAGAAACCCAGGATTGTCTCTGGTCTGTACATGGTTCTGAATGTCTCCTTAAGAAACATGAAAATCTGCTTCTAGAATCTGCACTCTGAGCTCAGGCTCTCTCCCCTTCCTTCCCCAAGTCTCCTTGATTCTATTCATACCAACTGACTTTGGAAGCCCTAGACTAGATGACAAGCAGGTGCTGTGCCACTGAGCTATATCCCTGGCCCCATCCTAGACTAGATAAAACTTTAAGTTTTTTGAAGTTAGCGTTCCAAGACTGGAGTAGCAGTTGTGACCTTCTTCAGATGTCAGAGTGATATTGTGTGGTCACGTGACACAAGCTAAGCCAAACTCACACTCCCACGATACTCAGATGATGGATGCTGGGTGTTGGCTAGTGAGCATGAAGGGCGGAGTCGCATGAGTTAAGGGACAAAATCTTACAAGGTACCAGAGCTGGAACCACAAAAGAGGAAAATGAGACTGCCACCCAGCTTGGTTCATGGCCTGTCATGTGCTGTCCCAGTTCGGAGGAGCCCAAGGACCCGGCAACCTGGAGTCCTCCCTTGACACAGCTCTCAGCACATGAAAGATGGATGCAAGGATAGGTCATATTCTTAAGGCAAACTCACCAAGCCACAGAGGAATAAGCCTTTAATAATGCAATTATACAGATCAACAATAGAAAAAGGATACTGATCTGAGTATCAGATCAGTTTTCTATGCACCTCTGAGATTATATACAGTAAGCAGCTAGTCTCTGTTCCTCAGCCCAGGACCAGGGATAATGGTCAGCTACTTATGGGCCCCTTGCCTTTTTTCTCCAGCAGGAGGGGCACCAAAAGAAACACTCTGAAAATGTAGAAATGCCAGCTAAAATCAGCAGAGACCTGTTTGGATCTGATTGGCTGTTCTTCCCGCCTGAATGCCAGAGACCCAGGTTTGTTTCCCAGAAAGAGAGCAACTATTAGGTTAGTGGCATTCTGGGAGATGTGCTAAGGCATTTTCAGGGAAATGCTGATCTGAATTACTGGTGGGAATGACATGCAGGAACACACCACATTTCAGTAGAGCTGAGTGAATCACACTCTCTCTGATGGGTAGGATTTGGACAAGGTTTTTTATCTGTCCTTTAGAACGGTGGGAGCTCCTCCCAGGTATTTCTTTCTCCAGCCGAGGAGCTCCGTGAAAGTACAGACTGAGTTTCCTGGGGCACCAGTGAGGCGAGCAGCACGGGGGTGGAGGCAGCCACCTTGCCAGCTCTCTGTTTCCAGTGCCAGTTCTCTCTCCTAGGCTTGTGTGTCCTGGGGATAACGATTAAAACCTCCAAGTCTCCTAATTTTTTTGCATTGAGTTTTCATTACACTTTAAACATTGCCATGAATGGAATTAATGAGCAGAGGCCTACTGGATATTCAGCTAGAATTCTCAGAACCCCAGTGGTCTTGACTCTGAGAACTTGGAACAACTTGTCACTTAAATGCTCCATAATTTTGGCCCTGGTTAGTCCTGAGTAGTGCCTCAGTTGCCCTTGGGACCCCTGAGCTTTCTTCTTGGCCATGAACTTGTTTGATTCACTCTGCAATGTATCTTATGGGCAAGATTCGGGTCTGGAGAAGGCCTCAGAGGTGGGGGAGGTCGTGACTCTAGAGGACATGGGCACCAAAGGAGGTGACCCTTCCTACAGGATAGTCTTCACACAGAGGACAGCCTTACTGACAACAGAAAAATGTCCTCTGGCCCTCAAAACTCTTGCCCTCTGTTCTTAGTGCCTAGAATTCTATTACTGGAACTTAACTCCTTGGGGATTATAAGATATTCTGGTCTCTTAAAGTCCTTTATTAAAATGCAAAGACATCTAGGAGGCTGAACCCTTATATTACCAATAAGAATTTGCAGTCATTGAGGGCAGGAAATATGACTTAAATGTATTTTCTTATATATTAAATTCTTAGCTGCCCATGACTCTTAGAATGTTAAGTTATTCTGTATATTCAATGTGTTCAGCTTGCTGAAGGCTTATCTTTTATAAGTCTAATTTGAACAATAAGAAATATTTTGGATAGAGATCTCATCGACAATGTTTCATTCTACCCCATCTTTCCAAATGCAACCTACAGAATGCAGTGAAACGTTTTCTTGATAGCTCAAGGTCATTCCTGAGAGCTTCTGTTCCTGCCCTCTGCACTGAGTCTCCCGGGGTCCACAGCAGTGGGAAAGGCTCTTTGCCTCTGCAGTGGCAGGTCTAGTCTTTATTTTTAGGCTTGATATCTTTTCTCTCTTAACTAAGCGTTTTTCAGTCTGTTTTTACTCATGCCAAAGTGCCTCCCTTTAGCATTCTTTCCCTCTTCTAATCTAACCTTTTAGTACCTGTGGATTAGCAGATATTCAAGGCTCTGGGACATCTGTGACAGAAACAAGATTGTTTTTCTTATTAGGAAAGGCAATAATTTTATGATAGGACCATCTTATTCTTAGTACACAGGTATGTTTGCTTTTCTCTGATTCTCGGGTATTGTTAGGTAAATAGGGTGACCACATTCTTCGGTGCATGATAGGAGAGGGAAATTAAAGACAGAGATTCCTGCCCTAAACTAGAAACATATGGGCAACCATTGGCCGGCTCACTGCTCAATTCCTGCCAGTCTGCATGAAGCTTCTCAGCATCAGCTATTGCCTGTGATATCGCAATTCTGGGAACATAAGGACACACTATCAATAACTACTACAAGGTGACAGGACAGACTATGACAGTTCTAGGAAAATCAGAAACTAAGGACCCCTATTTCTAGTAACATCATCAGCTTCCATATGGACCTAAAAATGTACTGGACTCCATAAGGTTTGATGACAATGATCACAGCAATCACAGACTCGTGTTGGATACTTTCTCCACATGCATTTAAAGCTTGCAGGTCATGAACTCTGGACAGTGGCACAGAGTGACTAACATGCTAGCAACACTCAACCGAGATTTTACTGTCCCTTTTATACTTCATAAGACCACATTTCTGTCTCCAAATACCACTAAATTCTTTTGGTTCAGCCAATGAAATGTGTTTCTGAATTGATTTTCTTGGAATGTCTGAGGTAGTAGAATGTGGGCAGATGGCTTGCTTGAGCTGAAATATTCAATTCACTAAATCAAGGTCTTGGATATTAGTGCTCACCTATCCCAGTACTTGAGAGACTGAGGCAGGAGGATCATAGTGAGTTCACGGCCAGCCTGGGTTACATAGTGAGTACAAGTCCAGCGTGAACTATATAGTGAGACCCTATCTCAAAACAACAACAACGACAAATCATTAAGCCAGATAAGGTATGCAGAACACCTAATCTAACATCTGGAATGTAATAAGTACTCAGCTAACATTAGCTAAAAACAAAACAAAACACTTAAGTGCAGTGCACTATCTGTACTGAAGTACAATCTGGCAGTGTGTACGAATGTTTAATATACTCTTTGGGCCCAGCTATCCAACTTCTAAGAGTTTGTCCTAAGGATAAGAAACACTTGTTATAATGGTAAAAACAGCAAAACCTAAGTCCATCAATAGGGGATTAGTTGAAAGAATAAGCCAGGTTCTATGCAATAGAATATACTATGCAGCTCCAAAAATGATGAAGTAGAATTTTATTTATTGATATGAAAAAGTCAATCATATTAAATGAAAATCCAACTTACAAAGCAATATTTTGACATTTTCCCCAAACTAAATAATGAAAGAAAGATGAAAGAAAAGGCATCAAAAATGTCTTAAAAGTATATAACAAAGTCTTTTTAATTATTATCTCTGAATTATGGGAAAGCTGGTAATCTTTATTGTACTCTTTCCTGAGTGTTCTCACACATGCATGCAACTTTCATCATCAGAATAAAATAAGATAGCAATTTCAAAATAGGTCTCAGCTAGAATTGCAGCCCCAAGGGGGTCAACCCTTGGCTCTCGAGCTCATTCAGTGACAGGACTCCTCTGTGCCGTCATAATACTCCACGCCTCTAACCCTCTCTCTCCCTGCATCATACTTTTCATGTCTGTCTCCTCAGCAAAGCTATGTGAATTGGAGGACAGGACGTTTGCTTCACTCAGCTTGAGTTTCCCTTATTTGGCACCTGGCTTAATAGTTTATGCTCAATAAATGTACATTCAATGCAGAAATGAGTAAATAAATGGGTCTCATGGCTCCTCGAATTTTATTAAAATGCCCTCCTGGTGCGAACTACACCAGACTTCAGAGAAAACAAGAATAAGGGTGCTTCTCAACTGGCCTTCAAAATCAGGCTGCATCACACAATCCTATAGAGTGGGATTCCCTGACAGGAGACCCCGTGGTATACAGAATGTGCTCAATACGTGCTTAGTGACAGAAAGAAGAAACAATGGCTGACAATGAACAGAACATGTTATAACAAGACCAGCTTCATCCTCAGCAGAATGCTTAGTAATTACTGGTACCAAGACCTGAGAATTACCCTATAATTAGAAAACAGGTGCAAGGGAGACTGAGCAATCATCTAATCCACCTTTCTCACTTCACGGGTGAGATTATAGTCCAAAGAGAAAGCAGTGTTTTCCCAGTGACCACAGAGAAAGTTAGCCACAAAATCTGGGCTGGAGCCCAGGGCTCTCACCACTCCACCAGGAACTGCTGCCTGCTAAGTGGCCTCTTGCCTGAACTGCAGCCCGAGGTTCCTGTTATTTCAGCATGCTCCAGTTTTCCAGTCGGATAAATAGAAGGTGAGATCAGGATGCTCCCTATTCATCTCTGCTGGTCTTTTTTTCCTTCTTCCATCCACTCTGTATGCTGTTTGAACCCGACCGCTTCCTAGAGTCCTGCCCTCTGCCAGCAATCTGCATGTATCTAGAGACCTCGCTGCCCTGGGTGTTGGATCTCACCTACCAGGGTTTTGTTCTGTTGAATAAAAGCAAATCCTGCATCAGGCAACAAATACTTTCCAATTCTTGAATAATTGAAAGACCGGGCCCCGAGCTGCAGCAGGCTAGGAATTGATTAGAACTGAGGAGGCAGGGAGCCATCCACCAGCTTCGCCCTGTGGGTTTGGGGCATTCCACAGGAAAACCTACTCCTTTGGGATCTGCTTATGGGGCCCGGGTGTGGCGGGGGGACAGTGAGGACTCTGCAAGGATTAACCGAGCCACAGTTCCACAGCTACCCTATGCTCCAGCCACTGAATTAATCTACATGGTGAGAGCAGTGAAAATGTAGACTCTTAGATGTTCCCCTTCCCCCGGGCCTGCGGTATCTAGCCACAAGTAATGGAAATATAACCCCAGTTTATATCTTTGCATCCTTTACAAATGGCATATTAGAGAGAATAATCCCATTTCACAGCTTACACAGGAAAAGTTAAAAAAAAAATGAAGGCAGTTTCTTCATTTGGATGTTTTCCTTTTCCAGGCCTGATAAAGGGTACAGAACAAGTTCTACATACAGCACTTCCCAGCCTAAGCATGTCTCCTTCTTGGAACACATGCATGAGGGAGACAGGACAGAGATCTCCTTACCCACTGGGACCAGGAAGCAGAGGAGGGGTTGGACCCGGGACCACTGGCTTCCAGGCCATGCTTGTGTCACCTGCTGGGATCGGCCATCTCTAGCCTTACTCACTGCCTATGTTCCGTACCGCAGCTGCGTCCATATCTGAGAACTCCAAACACAATTGCAGCATTTGCCCACTCAAATCTATCTTTTATCAGTAGTTTCCCACTGCCCTGTGTCTTCAGACTCAAATCCTGAAGAGAAGCCTCCAAGGCTTCCCCACTCAAATCTGCCAGCCTCTCTCGTCCTCCTACACTGTTCTCCCAGGCACTATCACGTCCCCACCAGCAAGACCATCTCCATCAGGAAGAGGAAATTTCCCTCTCTCATCTCCAAGCAGGTGATCATGCCTGGTACCCAGCCCTACAAACGCTCCACTCACCTTCAGTCTCCCTGGTGATGTTGGTCCAGCCACCATCTTTCCCATCAGACTATGGCTCTATTCCAGCAGGATCAGCACTGTGAGGTCTGTGAACCAGCACTTACTATGATGTCTGACTCAGAATAGGGCTTAGTAAATATTTGCTAAATGAACAAATAAATGAAAGCTTGAATACAAAGCAGAAACAGAAGCAATCAAAATTTGGCCACTAAAAAGTCCTTACTGTGTATCTTTTTAGCTTTTCTCAATGAATGTTTATTTTATGTCCATTATGTGCCGGGAACTACTCAAGATACAGAAAATACATCAGAGAAAACAGGCAAACCTCCCTGTACCCACAGTACAATTTCTGTTCTAAAGGAGATAGATTATGAAAGTTATCAAACAATACATGGAGCCAGTTAACCTGTGCTTGGTACCACGGTACGGGTGGCTCAGCAAGAACCAGGAAATGTTTAAACAGAGGTGCTGACTGTGCATAGCCAGAACTGATTCTCCTGGTACCTAACAGGTCCCTGCAGTCTATCTGCAGCTGAATTTCCTCCCGTTTTTATTTGAGTCCCCTAATGATGTACACTTAATTAGCTTTCCTTTTAATGTTATTTTACCTCATTCTAGGACATGTGGGTCAGTCATCATTTTGTTCCCATCAAATAATTTCTTTTGGATAAATTCCAAAATGATGAATTATTTCATCAAAATGTACGTTTTTAAGATCACATGATATACTTCCATTTTGCTATCCCAAATAATTTTAGGAATTTATAAGACTATTTTAGCAAAAATGTGTCTTCTACTCTGATTAGATCATCAGCAAGCCTGAAATGAGTGTTGTTTGTTTACTGTTGCTATTTTAATAGATGTGAAAAAGGTATTTTAAATTTACTTCCACTTGTATTTTTGCAATTCTCCCATTTTTATTTGTAAAACCTGCTTTCCTGAATACAAAGCCCTGCTTCTTTATGTTTACAGAAAGCACGAATAGACTTACTGAACTTGAAGTCTGCAATTCCAACTAGAGAGCAGAGTTTGCATCAAAGTCCAAAACAGAGAAGTAGATGTCACAAAACCATCAATTAGGTTTTTCCATTAGACAGCTGGATCAGGAGAGCAACTGCAGCTGAAATACGAAAAAGACTGATGGCTTCTCAAGGCAAACCTACAATGTTGGCACCTTATCAAATATTTAGTATCAGATGCTGGCAGCAAATAAGCAATAATTTCACATATAAGACTAAGAACTAAAGTTTGTATGGTTCCAAAGGGCTCCTAGGATATCAGCAGCTTTTGGCCAAGGGAGAAGTGGCTCCGACTGTAGTTTTGTGCCTTGTTTGCTTTGCTGAGTAAAGATTTTGGGGTATGTATCCTGAAGACTTGATTACACGGATTATTTCTGTATGGCTCAATTAATTAGGAAATAAAGGCTTTTTAAATTAATTATTTTATTTTGAAATTTATACTAGTTATTTAGCTTGCTAGTGACTTTTATTGTTATAATTATCATTAATATTTAGTTTGAATATGAAGTCTACCCTAACCATCTCTCTTTTACCTTTTATTCTCAAAAATAGCATTTGGAAATTTCAAGTAGTAATCTAAGTTTATTATTAAATATAATGAATAATTTATGTTTTTCTTATTGCCTGGCATAATTTTTCACTGGATATCAACTAGATAGCGTATCTTTTCATTCTAGTCAGATTTCATGTATTTATATCCATTTAAAAACAAGGCGTGATTTACACAGAATAACATCAGCCCTATTTGATATGCAGTTCTATGAGTTTGATAAACAAGGTCACACATAACATGACAACCACCAGAACTGAGACGGAGAACACTTCCATTACATTAAAAAATGCCTCACCCCTTATCTTCAGTCCTGGAAACTGTGGGTTTGTTTTTGCCTTTTCCACAATACTATATAAATGGGATGGTACATAATTCATCCTTCTGAGTCTGGCTTTTTTGACTTGGTGAAACACATTTGAGTTTCTTCCAGGATGGGGATTACCAGCACTTAATCCTTTTTATGACTCATAGTATCCATGTACATGAATGGACTACTGTGTTTATCCATTAATTATCAAAAGTGCATTTAAGATGTTTTCAGTTTAGACCACTGAAAAATAAATTAACTGTAAATGTTCATGAAAATATTTTTATGTCATCTACATTTTCATTTCTCCTGGACAAATGCATGAAACTGTGAAATTATTTTCCAAAATATCTATTCATATTGCATTCCCACCAGCAGTACGTGAGAGTTCCAGTTGCTCTACATGTTTACCAGTTCATGATATTGTTTGATATTTTTATTTTAGTTCATCTATTTGATATGCATCTCATTATAATTTTAATTTTTTTTTCTAATGATTAATTAATGAGACTAAGAAAATTATGCCTTTATTGTCTATCCATAGTTTTTGATAAAGCATCTGTTCAAATATGTTTCTATGCTTAACTGGGTTCCTTCTTTTCTTTTTATTGGGTTTGAGGGGCAATTTATATATTTTTGATACAAGCCTTTTATATTTTACCAATGTTTTCTCTCAGCCCATGGTTTGTCTGTTTTCTTAATAGTATTTCTTACAAAGCCAAAGTCCTTAACTGTGAAGAAGTCCAATTTAGATTGCTTTTTCCCAGTGTGGGGTTTTCCCTTGCCCCTCTATACTCCTGGTGCCACCAGAAGTGACTGTATCTCATCAGGGGGGATTTGGTCTTTAAACACCCTCAGGGGGCCTTCCATGTCCTTACCACCAATGAAGGAAGTACAGTCTGAAGACAGGTAAAGAACCTCACCCTGATCGTTGGAACGTCTCGATTCCTATTTTGCTATTGACCTTGCACTAATCATTGCAATACTTTAGACTTCCATCCCTTCCACCTACACTTTGAAGTAAAACCTGCTCCATGCATCTCTAGAATCACGAAGATAACATGAGATAAAAGATGAAAAGCACTTGCAAAGTACTGGGAGGATCATAGTTGTGGCAAATTTCACCAAGGAAGACTCCCTCTTCCAAAGACCTCCTGGCAGCCTTGGCAGGCACAAGTGACCCCACATTCCCAAGGTGCTTCTGTAACTGCAGCCTTGAAACTCAGCCACACTTTCTGTACCCAGTTCTTCCCTTGTTGGCTCTAGAATGTCCTCTGGAAATTTAATTTTTTAAATTCTCTTCTATCTAAGTTACTTTTAAAAATTCTATATTATTAACCCTGTATAGTTTTAGGGCTTCATTTCAGTAATTTTTATTTTTCCAGAAAAATGCTGTAACTAGCATCATAATTGAATGAGATTCTTCCCTTGCGACATTTAGCAGGAGCATCTTTCATGAAATAGTGGTATATTCAACAGGGAAGGATTATGATTTTCTCTGTCTCTCAAGAGAGGAAACTGTAGTACAGCAGATTAAGTAAGCACTATCTGGGATATATATATATATATATGTTCCTTTTTTAGTAAAATTAGATTTTAAAAAATTTCAGTCAGACGTGGTGGCCCACATCTGTACTGCCAGCACTCTGTGAGGCTGAAGCAGGAGGATCACAAGTTTGATCCTAGCCTGGGTAACTTAAAGACTTAGTGAGACTCTGTCTCCAAATAAAATATTTTCAAAAGGGCTGGAGACAGAGATGAATGCAGAGGCCTTGGATTCAATTCCTAGTCTCCCTCCTGCTCCCCCCAGAAAAAAGCTTATTTCTGTGACTAGCAATATTTGTGGTTAGGAAGTGTTATTATCTGTAAGGCTCTATATATTCAAACTGTCTAAGAAAGAGAGAATTGTTTTAAAGTTAAGCTTGCATAAGCCTAGAGAACTGATAACTTGCTATTTCACAAAGTTTTTAATATATGTGTTTAACATTTTAAGTAAAAATTTTCTTTGTAAGTTACACAGTTCATTTTGGCAAAGCTGCTCGTAACTGATTCAGGGAATGAGTAAACCTCACACTGAACTTGCAGTAACCACTACCTCCCCTCTCCTTGGGATTGCCTTGGCACCTCACCCCGGGAGGGCAGCAGCCCTTGGCAGGGGCCGCCCTTGATGCCCCGACCCTCCCCACTCCCGACCCTCCACACCCTGCACCCTCCTCTCCTGTCTGTCTCCTTCAGTTCACTGGCACCCTGGAACGCTTTCCTTCAGATGCCACATTCCTGGTCCAGAACTCGCTCTAGGCCCAGTTTTTGTTTCTAAAAGTTATTTAAAGTCTCAGTATGGTGACAAGCAGAGTACTGCAGCAAGAGCAGGGCCCTACATGATCGCACAGGTGGTTCCTCATGCCGACCGCCCCGCCGGGCTCCCTGCTTCCTTCGCGTCTCTGCTCTAAGATCACCTTTTACGAGAGGAGCCATCTCTCCGTCCATCCCCTAGGAAACCGTTACCCCTGGCAGGCTTTGCCCTTTTGTCTTCCCTGCATTATGGTTCTCACCGCACTTACCTCCCAGTCTACATGCAATTACTTACTGACTTCTTTAGTGTCCGTCTTCTCCTTGTGGAGTAGCAGGCCACACATGCTGCATCTCCCAGTCTCTGAAGCATGCCCGCTATGGGTTCACTCAAATAGTTGCCAACAGAATGAACAAATGAATGTTTGAGAAGTAGTGAAAATCCACAGTCACATGAATAAACAATATTTTTTAAGAAACTGAGCATTCAACAGACACCCTAGCATTTAAAATAGAGAGTACAGAAATTGTGCTCATGCAGGGCAGAGGTAGTTCAAAATAAATGTGAATTGAGAACTGAGCAGAATGGAGTTAACTCTATAACAAAACACAGGCCCTCTCTGGATCACTGGTCTAGGATGCCTGCAGCCTTTTCCTTCAATACAATGTTCCAGTTATGGCCTCAGAAAACCATTTTACTCGAGGCAGAAAAAATTACTCTGCTGTGAAGAAGAGCCAGCATTCTTATAAGTGGCTTTCTGTGCATCAGAGTCTGCGTATCTTGACCCTTACGCTTTTAAGTGGGTCGCATTGATGTGCTTATTGGAGCCCATAGCTGTTATATATGAGTTCTTTAGAAGGAGACAGAAATCTAAATGTGGAACCTCCTGAACCTCCATTTCCTCACTGCTGGTTGGGATATTCTGGAGCATCCATTGCTAACTCCACTGCGGAAAATAAAATCCTCATTTCATGTGCCAGCTCCTTTTTTGTATTATTAATCCCCAAAATCATGAAGAAATGTTCTGATCATAAATTCTCTTGGCATGGATGATATAAAAGCACGAAACATTAAAATGCCTCCTGGCTCTGTGTGTGTCTGCGTTGAAAAAATATTTGTTTTCCAAACCTCAGCCGCTTCCTTTTCTGGTCAATAATTGTGCACAGCACTCGCTTTGTAGTTTGTTTCTGTGTCCATTTTGCTTAAGATAATGCACTGTATCTTTTTATTCTTCTGATACATTTTTTCTATACTCATTGTGATTTGTGCACAGAAGCAAACTGATTTTTCTCCAGAATGAACATTAATTTTTCCCGGTGAAATGCTGTTGATCTTTTTAGGAGGAAATGGAAGATTTGTGTCTAACCTCAGCCAGTCTACTAATCAACTCACACTTCTCTACAAGCTCCAGACCAGCCCCCCATGAGCTGAACACCATAACAGTGATCCCCTTGACAGAGGTGCTAGACTCACCCTGACAAGCCTTTTCAGAAGAACACCATGGAGTATGATGAAACGGTGCCCATTTTCAGATATCAAATCCTGGAGGAATGTTTGCATCTAGAAATGCAGCACAATTTTAACATAATGCTAAAGAAGGTGGTATTGACTTAGAAACCAAGAATGGGTGGAAGGCAAAAGAGCTTTAAACAGACTATGACAAAGCCTTAAGGGACAATTAAAGAAAACTGTTTTGGAGGCAAGAGAAAAGATATTCTGGTGGAAGTTTAGTGAACTGTCACCTGCAGTAATGTAGTAAATAACAATTGCATAGTGAACCGGTAAACCTGCCTAGAAAGAGGTGCAGGAAGAATGTCAAAAGCACTAATTTCTTTCTTTTAACAATATGTAATAAAGTACTGATAGAACTGAGATTAAGCAAGAAAATATATAGCCTTCAAGCAGAATCTAGAAGAAATACCAAGTAGCCAGGACTTCCTGGTTTTAAAAAGGTCTCATTTCCAGCTTCTCTTGGTGGTGAAATGATGTCAAATGTAAGAAACTAAATAATGGTAAAGATATTAAGAGTATTGCTATAAGACTTTCTGTTGAACTTCAAAAAGATTTATGTATGTTTTTGGAAGGGGTTTGATGATTCTTTGAGGTATACATAGTAGATCTCCTTGGTAGGAATGAGGGCTTTTAAGAATCTTCAGCATAAAACATTGTAAAATCTTCCTACTAATCAAAATGGCTTTGAAAAGATGGAAGGTTGTATCCCGTGGCATCCTATGTCACGATCCAAGCAGAGCAAAAGATAATTATTAGTGTGGCTATTGTGTAGTGGAATTAGCCCAGAAGAGAGTCTTAGGATGTACACAATATTTTATCAGAGAATTATGTCCCAGAAGCATGATGGGGCACAATGGAGAGACCCTTGCATTTACACTCTCTTAGGCAGGAGGCAGACTGATAAAATGAGTCAGCTGAAGACACTGTCTATGTTTTATGTAAAAGATGGCTCCCAGACTACAAGAGATGAGGCAGGACCCATGGATAATCATTTCCCAATCAAGAAGTGGCCACGCATGCCCAACTGTATTTTAGAGCTAGCTGGATTTTGGACCTGTGATGGGTAAGTACCTCTATTCTCTGATTGTAAATGGGAATGTCAGTTATGTTACCCCACCATGTATCACCCTGCACAGTTGTGTAGGGGGATGACAACTTGTCTCTTTATTGACCATACCTTCAGATCAAGAGGACCATAGTCAAAGATCCATGCCACGGGAGCCTTGTTATCTTCATGATTTATATAATAATATCTCAGACCTTCGCTTGAGCCTGATGTTACAACAGAATGAATATTTTGAGGGTCTTTGGAGGTAACTAAATGTATATGTATGTGAGGGATATGTACATAACTTGTGAGGGATGAAAGATGGTCATGGTTCCTGTGAAAATTCTTCTCTTCCAAGATGGAGTCTAATATTCTTCTCCTCTGATATGGGCCGGTTGTCTGACTTGTTCGACCAATATAATGCATCAAAGTGGACATTCTGGGATTTTTGAGAGTAGATAATACAAAGTCTTGAAGCTTGACTGCAACCTCTTGGGACACTCCCTGGGAAACCACAAACCACCATCCTGAAGGCACACATTAGATGCTCTAGGTGATGATTTTGACCTAACCCAGTTGTCTTGCTACTGGCATCAAGGGTCAGACAGAGCCTGAAACTTTCTTGGACCCTCTGATCCAGGCTATATGCCACTCAAGTATTACAGAGTGACCTCAATCAATATCATATGAGTAAACATATTGTTCAGCTAAGCCTTGTCTGAATTCCTGAGCTGCAGAACTGTGAAAATATTACAGTTTTCTATAAGCTGCTAAGTTTGGAGAAAATTTGTTACACAGCAGTGGATAACAAAGTCTCTTTTTCTTTATGTGTCTGTTTCCTTACTACCAAATGTGAGATTTTAATCAGACCTCTAAGTTTCCTTCTAATTTTAACAAAATTAGCAAAATAACACTTATTTTTAATTAGGCTACTACAGTGTTCCTTACAAAAATCATCTGTAGATAATAAGCGTTACAAATTAACTCACTAAAACATCTGAACCAGAGTTAAAAAAAAAATGGCAGGGATTATTACCCAATATATACTAACCGCCATTCTGGGGGCAGCTAGGTTCACATGGTTAATGCTTTTCTAGACAGACAAAGTGATTTCTCCTCAGTGACGCTCCATAGGGGTTAGCTAAGTGCACCCAGATTATCTTAAATATAGGACATCTAAGCCTTTCAAACAAAAATTTCCCTTGAACAAGACGTAAAAATTGGTCTAAAAGATTAATTCCTATGTCCAAACAAGTTGGTGACTATGCATACACTGGACAAAGGCATGTACGCTCTGTTTCAGTATGAGGAGTTCTCAACTCCAAGTGTATATACCATCAAGGGGCACACAGACAAAATTTAGGAGGTCTATATATTTCCATGGGAAAAAAATGATGACTAGCTGGGCATAGTGGATCATTGCCTGTAATCCCACCGCTCTGGGAGGCTGAGGCAGGAGGATCACAAGATCAAGCCTCACCTAAGTAACTTAGTCAGATCCTGTCTCAATACATAATTTTTTTAAAAAATTTAAAAGCGCTAAGGATGTAGCTCAGTGCAAGTCTTGAGTTCAATACTCAGTTCTGAAAACATTTGCCTATTTCATTTTACCTAATCTTTAATAGAATTTAGCCTTAATTTAAATTATAAATGCAGGCAGCAAACTAGCAAAGGACTAGCAGTACCTGTGATTTTTATCACCAGTAGAAATCACCGATATTTCTATATCACATAGCAGTTGTTGCAGACATTTCCAATTAGCATTCATAATTATCACAACTTTGAGTTTAAAATTACTAACCCCACCGCAGAGCTTTTTCTTAATGCATCAGTAAAGAAATACAAAGATACACATGTATGCTGTTATGGTGTATGTCTTACTATACCACCAATTAACTTTTGGTATTGTTTTCTTTTTCTTTTTATTTTTGTTAGTATATGTTTGCAGAAAGTAATGATTACATTCATTGTGGGGAATTGGCATATATGCATATCAATTCCTTTTTCCCTTCCCTTTTCCCTCCCATTTTTTTGATAGCATGAAATTCATTTATTTATTTTATAAGCTCTTATAAAGTTAATTATCATGCACACAGATTAACAGCCCAAGTAATAACCAAAAAACAACACAAAACTTATAAAACACAGAGGTCAATTATACTAAATCTAGACACATTTTTAGATACATTGTCCACACTAGGTTACAATAATTTTTTTCTTTTTTCTTCCTATCTTTTGTTTTGCACTTATGTATATATTGTTTCTCATATAAAAGAAAGCATGTGATATTTAAGCCTGTGTGTCTGACATACTTCACTTAACATTATGGTCTCAAGGTGCATCTATTTTCTCACAAATGCTTTAAGTTTATCCTTCTTTATGGTACAGTGGTACATCACTGTATATAAATATCACATTTTCTGTATCCATTCATTTGTTGATGGACATACAGGCTGCTCTCAAGATTTATCTACTATGAATTGTGCTGCTATAAATATGGAAATGCATACATCACTCTGATATGATGTCTTTAACTCTTTTGGGAAGATCCATAAATGGGAAATAGCTGGTCAAATGTAATTTCTAGTTTAAAATTTTTAAGGACTCTGCATACTGGTCTCCATACTGATTGTATCAGTTTACAGTCCCATCAGCAACAAAGGTTTCCTTTTTCCCTGCAGCCTCTCCAGCATTTGTTATTGGTTTATTTCTTGATGAGACCTATTCTTTCTTGAGTGAGATGAAATTTCAGTGTTGTTTTAATTGCTTTTGATATTTTAAGGATTGTATTTTACCACCACTAGTTTTCTTTTTCACGTTATATATTTTAATTGGTGTATTTAAGGATACTCATCACAAAAAGGATTCACTGGCTTCTCTACAAAGGGGGTCTGTGGCATAACAAAAAACTCTGGGTCTCTGATCTTTAGCCCGCACTTTCAGTCACTTGCTTCTAACCAGTCAGTACATACTGTGCACCAGCCTTGTGCCCAGTATGGACCTACAGCCACCTACTAGGTGCCTTTGGTTTTGTTTTTTTTTTTTTCATGATTTGCTTCCTCTTTCCATTCTGACAGTAATTTCTTTGGAATATCTACCCATATTTTAAAACTCTATCTCCTGGTCTTCATTTTTATAGATAATTTTGCCTCATATTTCATCACTGAGAATACAGAAGTTCCTTGTTGTATCCAAGCCCAATATTTCTATTGCTACAACTCCTGCTATTTCACTAATTTGTATTTCCAAACTGTTTTAGTACATTTTGTATTGCCATGAGGCTGACTACTGTATAAGGTAAAGAGTTATATTTTGGCTTATGGTTTTGGAAGATGAAAAGCCTAAGTTCTGAGAGCCACATCTGGCAAGGACTCTGTGCAGCATCAAGACTTACAGAAGGCAGTGCACGGCAGGAGAATGTGGAAGAGCTTTGAGCAGAAGCAGAAGAGGTCAGACATAGTCAGTGGCCTCACTTTACAGCAACCCACACTCTCAGTAATTAATCTGGTGCCTGGAGAGCTAAGCCCCCGAAGGAGAGGGTGCTCCTGTGACCTAATTCCCTCTCAGTAGGCAGCACCTTTTAAATTTCCCCCCACTTCTCAATACTACTGTGTTGAGGACCAAGCTTCTGGCACATGAATCTTCGGGGGCAAACCATAACACAAATCCATCTCTCTTCTGAGTTCAAAAGTTTAGTTCCTAGTTGTTTACCAATCTTGAATAAGCTTTACACACTTCAAATTAAACAGTGTCATTCATCAAAGATTCCTCCTGCCGTACATCATGACTCCCACTGATGCTTGAGCACATGTGGTAAAAGCAATTCTGCATGCCAGGTACCATCCTGGATTTAACTTCCTCCTTCTCACCCATGGGGATTTCAGAAATATGCTTCTTTTATTCTCATCCAGTGGTGGCAAACCTATGGCACTCAGGCCACAGTAGGCTACTTCCATCGTTGAAAGCTCTGAAAGTTTCTCCATCACTGTGATGCTGTTCAACTCCTGTGATGTCTATTTTAATAGCCTTTTAAATAATCTCCTAATTCAAAACATCTCCCTAGAATTTTTCATTCCTCCCTAGAATTATATTTGGGAAATTCAAATTAGAACACCTCACATTTTACCTTAAAAGTTCGACTGTCTTGAAGTCATGTTTGATTTGTTGATATGCAGATAGTTGAGCCTCAGCACTGGAGTATTTGGTCTAGTAAATGTGCTGAGGCCTAAGAATTCACATTTTCCATAAGCTTTCTTGTGATTGTGATGCTGGTCATGGAGGCACTCTTGAATATCCTTGTCCTAGAACATTAGTCTCTAAATCATTTGATTAGTAGTTCTCCCAGTATAAACTGACCCAGTACAAATGCCTGACCTAGGTATAGCTCATTATTTAGAGATTATATATGTGTTCATATTTACTAACTTGGAGGGTACACAATAAAACACTTCTAAAATAATCCTTTAAAAGATGAGACAAAAGCAAATAGAAAATTCAAGAACACTTCTCTTGCTCCCAAGTAGATCATGTTGTACTTCTCACATCAGAGGATTCTGGGAGGGACAGAGGTTATGAATAAGCCCATGGCTTGAGATATTAAATTCCATCCTCTTTGTCTTTCTAGTCAATCACGTTCAGCCTTTTTCTTCCTAATCCTGGCTGTAGGCCGTAGCAAGTTACAGCCTTACGAAAATTCCTCTCAACATCTCTAAGCCTCTATGTCTTCCTCTGTAAAATGGAGATAGTATTAGTTACTACCCATAGCATTGTTTTAAGGATTAAATAAATTAATATGCATAAAGGGCTTAAAAGTTCCTAGCAAATAATAAATGCTTGATTAATGCTGACTATTATGATTATTCCTAGTGAGGTACCTAATGCTACCATAATGCTCAGTTTGCTATCTCCTAAATAAACATCCATAACTCAAAGTCTTTGCCTGTGTTTTATCCTTTGCTGGGAATACCCGTCCTTTATCTCCACTTGGCAGCATCTTTCTCATCTTTCACAAACAAGTGAAAATGTTATGTCTCCTGTGACAACATATCTGAACCTCTTGGCATAACTAATTGCTTGCTCCTCTGTGCTCCCACAGTACTTTTACAAATCTCTAAATATCACTTTCCACACTGTATTATGTACAGTTGCTTAACTGCCATTTCCTACAATATTGCAAGCTCCTTGGTGGGGTGAACAGTGCCTTGTTGATGTATCCATCATGTCACCTAAGAAAACGCTTGGCACATGGTAGATGGTGGATACTGATTATGAAAGAGGCAGAGAACAAGAAGGGGGAGGAGGATCAAGAGACAATATGAGAGAAAAGAAATAAAAAAAGAGAGTGAGAAAAAGAAGGGAAACTTTGGTGCTTGGTGCCTTTCACAGTGGCACTAGTGTTTGAAAGAGGGTGTGAGTGCTAGCCCCGCAGAGATATAGCCTGTGACTTTGTGATCAGGTGCAGACAGTGTTTTCCTCACATGACTCTGCCCTTGAGCCCTGTGTCATCTGGCTTCTTGGCCAAAGATTTTGAGATACAATTAAAAAATAAATATTTCATGCTTATCTCCTGGCACAGAGATCCTAGATCTGTAGGCACCTCCTGAGTAATATGGGTCTGTTGTATGCTAATAATTGTCAGTGGCTGGGTCCCTATATAGATTCAGGATGAGGGCTGGGTATCTGAAAGACCAGGTCTTGATTAGGAGCTTGGAACTTTCCACCCTTCTCACTAACTTCTGAGAAGAGAGGGATAGACCTGGAAATCGAATTCAGTCAGCTGTGGCCAATAATGTAACCAATCATACCTAGACGATGGAACCTTCATAAACACCCTTAGACAGTTGGGCTCAGAAAGCTTCCAGGCTGATGAATGCATCCTCATCTAGGATCTTGGCTCCACCAGGCAGAAGCACCTGCATGAAGGTATCTTCTAGACCTCACTCTATGCTCCTCTTCATTAGGCTGTTCACTGGTGTCCTTCATAGCAGCCTTTATAGTACATTGGTGAATGTCAGTAAAGGGCTACTCTGAGGTTTGTGAGACTCTGTGATAAAATATCAAACCTGAGAAGAGAGTTATGACCTCCCTATTTTATAGCCAGTTTAGTCAGAGGTACCAATGGCAATCAGAGCCAGTACCAGCATGTGAAAGGAGGCCCATCTCATGAAACTGAGCCCCGAAGCTGTGAGGTCTACTGCAGCTCCCAATAGTTAGTGTCAGAATTGAATTGTAGGGTTCAGATCTACATGGTGTCTGGTAAGCTGGATAACTGGTTGACATAGAAAAAAAAAAACCCACACACATACGGTATCAGGAGTACTGAGAATAGAAACAGTTCGGAGAGATAGTTAGGTTCATCTGTGTGTCTGTAGCCATCTCATAGCATAGAAATATGGTGGCTAGTCCACAAGGAGCCACATTTCGAATTACATCCTCATGGACCACATCCTAGTCATTTGAATGGAATGTGTGCAAAATGGAGATAGAGCCAGTTTGAATTACTACCTCAATTCCTCTCCCTGCTCTCTGTAATTTCATGGCCTTAGGATATCAAAAATGAGTGCCTATTTTCAGTAGGAAAACCCTTCCCAGCCATATTAATAAGATTGCCTGGGCTCACAAGGCCCTGAAGGCTTCTAATTACATTTTCCTTGACTCGACCTGAAACACTGTTTTGGTGTGTGCCGGTACATATCCACATCCTTCCGAACTTCTACAAAACTGTATCCACAGCCACGTTCCAGCCATTGCCAGCATCACCATGGCTGTCTTCAGGGCTCATCAGGACTTCTTTCAGAGCTGCTAGCTAGCTGGTTGCCTGAGTGAGCTTCTCTTTGGAAATCCTGCTGCCTCCTGACTATGTAAAGGAAAACAGGAATCAAATTACACTGACATTCTAATAAACTAATCAAAGTCCTTCTACCACCTGCTAACATGGTTTCTATTGTCACCCTCTCTATGCCCAGACTCACCGTTCAGTGGAACTGTTCACATGCTCATGATTACCAGGCTGTATCACTGTGAAAGAAAAGCCAACTTCATGCAACATAAAGAACATTCTTAAACCATGGCACACAGAGAAAAGGGAGCCAGATATACCCTTGTCAGCCCTAATGAAAGAATATCAGACCCATTAAAAGGCTAAGGTCCAATCACCCTTCAGTGATTTTTCTTCTCATCAGCAAAACTGCTCATTAATTCTTGTATCTTTGCTTTCAGGCATGAACTACAAGATCTGAACAAAAATTTCATTTGTAATGAATAGATTTTGTCAGAGGTAGAATTATGGTGATTCTCCTGATGATGCTAATAATAATAATAAACCCTATCGAGGGCATGAGGGAATTCTATGTTCTCTCAGCTGGCAGGAGCTCTGTAAGACTCTGTCTGTAATGTGGTCTCATGATGCTTTAGAGCATCTGTATCATTAGCGTGACTACAAGACTGTGAGGCTGGTCTGGTAGCATCAGACTGGAGCATGCAAATCTGGAAAGCACACACCATTACCCACTTTGTCTGGTGACAAGGATAGGGACCCTTTTGGGGGGCAGCTCTGAGAGCCCATCTATGAGTCTGATTTTCCACAGTTTGTAGGGATGCCTTTTCCACAACGGAGGTTTATGATAAAGAATCTTGGCCAAGTAGGTGGAAGGCTACAGAGATATCTCAAACACCAAATCTTCCATGTCTAGGTCTTCCTAGAGAAAGAGATAATAACTCCCGGTGGCTTGAGACTCGAATCTAGTAGCCAGGATTTTCTTGCCGGGCTCTTACATTTCCCAGAAGAGAAAGATCTCAGAAATCTACATATAACAGATAACTGACAAATATTTTTTGAAGAATAAGTGAATAGTTTCAACTTTGCCACTATCCAACCTTAAGGATAAACCTGCCTATAAATTTAGTCAGTTCTGTCACTCTTACTAAACCCAGTCCTAGTCTCACAGCAACAGTATGAGGAGGAGGAAGACTTTATGCAACTGCCATCTCAACCTTCAGCAATTTACCTCCAAACTAATTTTGTGTTATTTTTTATTCTCCTTAATGGTTTGATCAATGTTGCATTCTTACATCTGAGCAACTTCATTGAAGATAACAATATGTAATATAACAATTAATTAACTCCCTTTATTTTGTTTTGAAACCCTGTATCATTTTTAATGTTTTTGCTTTGTTTTGTTTTTGTCTATGTTGTTCTTATTTTCTTACATTTTATTCTCTTTAAAATAAAAAATAAAGGGAATTAATAAGATTTTAACATAAAAGAATAAACTACCACTTTTTTATGCTACTGCATTTAGATCTCTAATATCCAAACACAATTCCCAGTTGATACTAGCATAGATTACTGTTCCCAATTTCAAATAAGAAACCAGTTCAGAATGGTTAAGATGTTTGCACCATATCAGATATCTAGAAAGTGTGAAGCCAGCTTTCAAAAGCCAGGTCTCTTATAGCAAAGCCTTGTTCTCTTAACATGCCCACAACTGTAGTGGCGGCGAATCAATACAGCAATTAGAATTGTTATGTCTATTGTAATATTGAGTTGGAAAAAGGATTTGGTTTCAATAGATCAAAGAGAAAAGAAATTAGAAAGAGAGCCTGTGGGAAAATGTGCGTGGGGAGAGTTGCCAGAAGAGAGGCCAGCCAAAAAAGGATTTAACACAATTGCTTATCAAATGGCCAAAGGATAGGACATTCAATTCACAAGTGAGGACACATAATTAGAAGACAAATGGGAAAACCATTTTATTTCTCTAGATAGCAAGGAAAAGACAAATTAAAAGAACAGTCTCACGTGCCATAACACAGCAAGAAAATAATGGCAGTTCTGCGTTACCACTGGTGTCAAGAAATCCAGGACACAAATGTACCCTGGTAAAAATATAATGTAGAAAACCCACTTGAAACCAATTTGTCTATAATTAACTGGCATCACATAAATGTTTATGTCCTTTATCTTAAAGAAAATATCTGTATATAAAGATGCAAACCATAGCAATATTTACAAGAGTAGAAGTTTAAAGTTAAGTGCCCATGAACAAGAGGTTGTTCACATTTTATCATACGAGATTTTGACATGGTAGAATTAGTAGCATGTCATACACAGTCAGTTCTAGCCCTATCCTGTCTCATCTGGACAACTGCAATAGACTTGTTCCTGCCTCTAGCTTTGTCCTTTCCAGTCTTAGCTCTATGCTGCAAACAGAGGTCTTACAAGTATGGTAATCCCTTCGCCCCACGCACACACACACACACACACACCCCACATGTGTGATGCATTAGAGATCCCCTAAGGCTTCTGTACACATTCCTCAGCTCTATTTCCAATACCTCTTGAGAGGCCCCACCTGGAGGCTTCAGCTCCTCTGAACTAAATCAGTTAGGAACCCATTCATACTTTTAAAAAAGTCCATAATTCAGTGATTTTGCTTGTGCTCTAGCACCTACCTGGAATATCCTTTCCTTGTTTCCTCTCGGTAAAACACTTCATTTTTCACAATCCAAAAATAGCTGTGGCTCACTTGTATGTAATTAGAATTAGTGGGACCTTATCTGTTTGATAAGTGCCAATTTGCCTTCAAAACTGAGCTTCTTTTTTGCCCTCTGTAAACATTTTCTTGCTTTTCCACACCTCTATTCCAGGATGAAATCAATGATGCTTTTCTTAGTGCCTCCAGTGAAGCCTGTGAGACATTTGCCATAGCTCCTGTCATTTCTTATTGCATACATTAAATTCCTTGACGTCATCAGCACATCCTTATGTCCAGTCATAAGAGTGTCTTATGCACCATTACTACTTAATGCTTTTATACTAACCACTATATTATTTTCCATTTCAACTCTATCTCAACAAGTTTCCACCTCTAAGAAGGCATTTTGTTATTATTCTCAATGTAACAGATGAGGAAATAGAGGCTCAGAGGAGTTAAGTAACTTGATCCAAGTTAAGTAAGAAAGTAAGTGGGTAAACTACGAATTAAGCCGTAGTCTACTTGATTCCAGCTATGTAGCGGCCACCTGTCACCTTCCCTTTTCCATAGTAGATGACACACAACAGGTATTCAATAATTGTGAGAAAAAACAAAGTTAGGTAACAGTGACCCTGTGTTTATAACCGATGAAATACAAAATGAAAAAGTAGAAGGAAAAATGAAATCAGTATGAAACTCCGATTTAGTTAAAAAACTAAAACTAGAAATTCCGTTTAAGCCAGGTCATCCCTTTCTAGGCATCTTCCTTGATATCACATTGCAGTAGCAACACATGTGCACCCATGTTTAGCACCACAACTCATAATAGCTAAATCTTGAAAACAACCTATATGTTCATCAACAAAAGAATGGATAAATAAAATGTGGTATCTACATAAAATAGAGTACTACCCTGCCATAAAGAAAGATCAACTTGTTATTTGTATGACAATGGATATACCTTGAGACCATAATATTAAGTGAACTAAATCAGAGACACAAGCTTAAAGATCATATGGTTTTTCTTATATGAGCAACCTAAATTATAAAGTGCAAAGTAAAAGACAGATAACAGGAAGTAGGGGGACAAATCTTTCTCAAACGGGACATGGATCAGGAGATGGAGACACGAGAGAAAGGGATGGAGAAAAGACTTATAATGTGTAATGTACGTGTCCCAATTCCACACGAGAAATGTAAACATTATGTGCTGCAAACATGTACTAATTAATATATATCTACACACTGCTCACAGCCTAATTGCAACAACTTGTGAATATTTCACAAAGAGGGGATGAGACTCTGGCAACAATTCGTTAGAGACACAGAATTGTGGCAATTTGAAAATTGATTTTCCCCTGCACAGTATGTGTAAATTTGTTACCAAGTCTTAGTTCATGTGAGGTGAGCTCTGCACCGTTCCAGCCCTGGAATTCCTGCAACACCAACATATTTACTGACTAGAGGAGCTGGGAAGCCCGAGACCCTAACTGTGAATTATTGGATTGTGCCTGTTGGAAACTGCACTAGGTCAGCAGCCCAGACAAACAGGTAAGTAGAAAGAAGAAATACCAGGTGCCTTTTGGGCTGAACTGGCAAATGTAGGAAAAGGTAGACAAATTTTAATTTTGTGTGGAAAAATAAACAAAAAGTATACTTCTCAGGACTATGCATAGAAATCATTAAAGGTGAATCTCTGAATCAGCACTCTACCAAATGAGAAAAACCAGAAGAGAGTTCAAGAGAGGTAACGGAAATGAGAAGGAGAAGGGAGATGAAAGAAGAAGAGATGAAAAACAAGAAAGAAGGTAGTTATTTATTCAACAGCAAAAAGAAAATTAAAATTCGAGTAAATTCAACCATTGGTTTTCTTAGGAATCTCTTCCTGAAATTTTGCATTTCAGAAATTTCTGTTGCTTCATTTCACCTGAGAAATAGGAGAAATTATGGTGCCTTTAAAATAAATGGGATTTCAAGAGAAGGAGGTTCTGGGAATGTGTAGAAAGGGCCTCAATATATGTTTATGGATAAACCATTAAATGAAAGAGTCTTGTTTGCAGAGTTTTAGTTTCTAATACACATTTTTCATGGCCTGTCAAAATTGGATACCTACTCTCAAGGGGCAGAACTACATTTTAGTTAATTTCCTATTAAGCAAGGTAAAAACTGCAAGTCAGCAAGAAACCGAGATAAGTTATACAATTTTCTTCAAATGAATATTCCCAATCAAATGCAGGGCCAAGCAGTACAGAATTGACCAGTGTTGCTCTTGCTTCCTGCCTAAGGTGACTGACAAGGAGAGATCACCCCAACTGTCCACCCAGGCTGAGGTTTTAGTTCACAATGTGAGGGGTTCAGTTCAGATGCAGAATTTTCTTCCAGAAGAACCTAGTCAGTCTGAGTGGAATCATGATGCTACCTCACATAATGGCTCTGAGGATTTGCACGGTTTCACAAAGAATAAGTGTACATTTGCACCCAATTTCTTAGGACCCCAAGGGTCAATGTTCTTCCTATGTTAAATGAAAATATAATAACTAAACAGCCATGGTTGCTAAGCAAAGAACATTTTTAAGCAGGAAAGTTGGGATCATTTGTAATCATCTCGTGAGAAAGTGTAACTCTGTGGAAGATTTTTTACAACTCTGAGAAGGGACCCACAAAGCTCTGCCTTTAGAAAAAATAGCTAGGGCTGAGGATGTAGCTCAGTTGTACAGCGTTTGCCTAGCATGTGCAAATCAGAAAAGGAATGAATGAATCAAGCAAATAGATAATGTCCCTATATAGTATGTTAATCCCATCTTATTCTACGGACATGAAAACTCGCTCCTTGGAGTGGATTTCTCATGAGTGGATTTTCCTTGAGTGGATTTTCTCCAAGGGAAAGTGAAGGTATAGGAATGAGAGGGTAGGTTGGTTAGGGTAGATTAAGGCTCACTTGAGTTAGTTATTCTGGTAGGAGGCCCTGTTGGGGGCTGGCTTTGCAAGTCTAAGGGAAGAGCACAACTTTGTCTCTGCAATCAGAGGCTGACCACCTCCTTCCACCCACCAGGTCAGTGACCTCTTCCTTTCCCTACTTTTGTAAGTCAACAAGAAAAGCAACATTCTCTAAATAAAAGATTCATTTCTCATCAAAATAGAACCTTCTTTTATGTAGCTACACATAAGCTTTCTCACTGAAGCACCAAATTCAAATGCAGCTATAAGTAAAAAGAATTTGCTCTTATCATAAATAAAAGATTGTATATGTGAACTTATTTGCAGTAAAATCTTACAATAAAAATATAATTTATACCCTAGTTTCTCTTGGGTATTTTATGTAATATCCTAGTAAAATATTTCCATTTTACAGCACGTACCTATTAAAACCATTCCTTATAAAACTGTCGACATAAAATAAAATACAAAAACTTAGAAGAAAAAGCAGAGGAAAAGAAAATATATCAAAAAGAGGTGATGAAAGGCAACAGAAAGATGCTTGTGAAAATCTTCCCAGTGAGATATAAATAACAGCAATAAAGAGACAGTGGAAGGTGCTGATAATTAATGAGGATATTTTAAGGTGAGAAATACTTAAATCCTTTTTAGGATATCATTTTTGCCCTTATGCTAGCAAGGAATTCTGCCATAATAAAAATTTGAGTCAGGGCCTTACTAGTGATGTAGGATGTCTTTACAAAATAAGTCAATTAAAAAGAAAATGTCCTGGAAATGTCAAATATTGTCTGTGAAAATGCTGCCTAATGTTTGATTGGCATTTGCTCTCACACACAGATGTGCCTCCCACCTGTAGGTGGAGTTGCAGCCCCTTAAGTAGGGACCCCTTAAACCAGCTAATTAGAACTAACATTTCTGTTATGAATGGCGATATTTATTTTAAATGATTTAAAATGTACAGAAAACTTCCAAGAAAAATAGAAAAAAAAAAAACCAGATACCATTCCAGATTCTACAGCTGTTCATGTTTTATCATATCCTCCTTCTCTGTCCTTCTCATTCTCAAACATATGTATAATTGATCATTTGGGAGTAAACTGCAAATATACTGATGCTCATTTACGCCTAAAACTTCAGTGTATATTTTTGGGCATTCTTTTTCATGACTAGAATAAAATGATACATCAGAAAATAATGTTCAATGTTATCTCATCTATAGGTATTACTCAAATATTACCAATTGTCCCAGTAGTATCCCTTCTGGAAAAAAGTTGACAACTGAATAAAACAAGGAAAATCAAATAATTCTTTTCCAGGACCACACATTGCATTCAGCTGCCACACCACCGCACTTTCCTTTCATTTAGACCACTGCCTCCGTCTGTGTTTTTGGCGTTCACCCTCTGGGATGGTATAAACCAGTGCCCTTGTGGAGTAGTCTGGTTATGTCTGCTTTTTCCTCACGGCTCTGCTCAGATCACAGTCGTAGGGTAGTGACCACAGGTCAATGTGTCCTCCCTGGTGCACGACATTATGAAGAGGACAGTAACTGATCTTGTAAACGGTGAGCTCCAGTCACTCGGTGGATCGCTCAGCCTACTGCCCTCCGCCACCATGGGAGTCTCAGTGAGCCCTGAGAGAGGGCAGAGACACTGCGCACCACCACCGTTACCTCCCCCCGACCAAGGTAGCCATTGCCGAGCCTCAGTGAGCTCTGAGGAAGGGGACCCCACCCACCACCCTTCCTCCACTGAGGGAGCCTCCCTCCGGAGGAACACAGGTGGCTGAGCCCCCTACACCACGGGACGTGCGGCCAGCAAAGAAAGTGCCTGGGATATGGCAACCAGCTCCAGAGGAACTAGGTAAATCCACTCTAACAAGGGGAGGCACTTTGCATACGAGTGCCTAACTTACCATTGCTTCTGTTATATAACTATAGACTTTGTTCCTATGGTCAAAAGTACAAAATTAATAGTTACCACAGTTTGTCAATTTCTAAATTGTGCCTGCTGCTATCATTTTTGCTCACTGTACTACTCTAGCTAGGATATCACATCTGTTGTAATCAGGTGGTCTTCCCTATGTAACAATATTGGGAAGCTCTGGGGCAATAACCACACCAGCCCCTACTCCAATAGACTGGGGATAGAGCTAAACAGAAAACAACATTCCATTTTCAATTAATTGGAAAAGTAGAATCTTGGGATAGGCACAAACCAAAATCTCCTACACACAGAAGATATCCCTGAAGAATATACTTTTCCTAGAGAGGCCATAATACTAGTAATATGGCTACATATTACCAGAACTCACCAGAATGATTACAGAAAACAAAATAAAAATAATTTTGAAATAGAAAATGTAAAGACAAAGGAGCACAATGCAATCTCAGACCTCCTGCCCACCCAGAACAAATCCAGGAGACATCAACATAGAGGAAACTGAAAGTCATATGCCTGAAATTTCTGAAATGATAGCACCTGAAGTAAAGAAACAAATTCAGGAAGCTATTAAGGAAATAAGATCAAAAATAATCTCTCAGATAAAAAAGAAATGACAATCATAATGAAAGAATTACTCAGCATATCTAAAGGAGAGATAGATTTTTAAAAGATGAGCATAAGAAAATGATGGAAACTTTGAATGAACAATAGAGGAAAGACTTAGAATTAATGAAACAGATTCAAAGAGATATCCAGGAAATTAAGAATTCCATTGAAAGCTGGCAAAACCACTTAAACAAAACTGACTTTAAGACCCTGAAGACAGGATTATAGCTAGTGATCACAAAAGGAAAGGTCCTTAAAAATAACAAGGAACCAGGAAATAACAATTCAACAGCTGCAAGATGATGCAAAGAAAACAATATAAGACCAATAGGCATCAACAAAAAAGGAAGAATCAATACAAATGACATAAAAATATTATTTGCAGAAGTAATAGCAGAAAATTTCCCAAGCAAAGGAGAAGAACCTGACATACAATTAACTGAGGCATATAAAACTCCAATTAGGCATAACCAAAATAAACCTACATCTTGTCACATAATAATCAAGATCCCAAAAATTCAGCACAAAACAGACTGCTAAAAACTATTAGAGAAAAAAGAAACAGATCACCTATAAAGGAAAGCCTATCAGAATCACAGTAGACTTCTCAACACAAACCACCAAGTTAAGAAGAGCTTGGAGTGAAGTATTTCAAGTTGTGAAAGAAAACAACTTCCAGTACAGATTGATGTACCCTGTAAAACTATCAAAAATAATGGAGAAATAAGATACTTCCATGACAAAGAACAACTGAAGAAATTCATGAACACTAAACCAGCCCTATAAAAAAGTATTGAAAGAAATTCTGGAGACAAAAATGATCACAATTCCAGGAACAACAATAGAAAGAAACTACTAAGCAGGGCAAGCAACTAAACATAGGAGAAAAGTAGGGAACTAACAGTAGAAAAATAGCATGACAAAGATAAGTCAATACATATCAGTTATAACCACTAATGTAAATGGGCTCAATTCACCAATCAAAAGAAACAGACTAGCAGAGTAGATCAAAAAACAAAATCTAACAATATACTGTATACAAGAAACACGTTTAGCTCAAATGGAAATTCATTGACTGAAAGTCAAACAATGGAAAACAATACTCCATGTGAGAGGAACCCAGAAAAAATCGGGGCTGTCTATTCTGTTGGCAGACAATGTAAACTTCAAACCAAGAATAATGAAAAGAGATAAAGAAGGTCAATATATATTTATTAAGGGAAAACTTCAACAGGAAGAGAAAACAGCAATAAATATCTATGCACCAAATAAAGGAGCACTCAACTATATAACACACATATTAATAGACATGAAAATTAAACAGTAATAATGCAATTGTAATGGGAGACCTTAATACCCTATTGAGATACATCAAATAAGCCAAAAAATCAGCAAAGAAATAACAGAACTTAACCAAGCTTGTGAAAAAATGGACTTAGTAGACCTTTATAGAGTGTTCCACCAAACAATATAATATGTATTCTTCTTAGTTCCACATGGGATGTCCTCTGAAACAGACCATATATTAGCCCACAGAACATGCTTAAGTAAATACAAAGGGATTGAACTTATCTCATGCATATTATCTGACCATGCTACAATTAACTAGAAATTATTGGCAAAAGCAACTAAAAAAAAACAATTCCATGAACACATGGAAATCAAACTGGTTGTTCACCCTCCTAAACAACCAATGGGTCACAGAAGAAATGAAAGAAGAAATTAAACAATCTCTACAATCAAACCAAGATGCAAATACAACTTACCAGAACATATGCTATACAATGAAAACAGGCCTCAGAAAGAAATGTATAGCAGTGAATTCTCACATCTAAGAAAATAGGAGGAGCATAAATAAACAACCTAATGCTACACCTAAAGCTTCTCGAAAAAGAAAAGCAAGTCAAGCATGAAGCCCAAAGAAGGAAGGAAATTATAAAGCACAGAGCAGAAATTAACACAATTGAGGCTAAGGAAACAATACAAAGAATTAATGAATTGAAGAGTCAGTTCTTTGAAAGAATAAACAAAATTGATAAATGACTATCCAACTGTTATGGTTCTAATGTAATATAATGTCTTTGTATCTGGAAACTGGTTTAAAGAAATGTGTCTTGTTGCCAAGTTGACAAAGGGTGGAATGTTATGGTTGGTACATTGTGTCAACTTGGGGAGTCTAGAGATTTGGCTGAGTGATTCAGCAGGAAGCCAGGGTGCTTACTTTGTACATACCCTGAGCCTGTGGAAGAGGAGGGCATGGAGACTGTGTGAGAGCTACACATCCCCTGGGTGGGGGTATGCTGTTTACAGGGTAAGGGAGAAAAAGAGGCTGCTTGCAGCCATTCCTCCCTTTTGCTGGTTGTTTTTGCTGTGCTCTGCTGCCATGAACAGTTTGCTCTCTGCCATGTGCCACTCTGCCTCAGAACCACGTATGGACTGAAACCTCCACAAACTGTAAGCTAAATAAACCTTTCCTTCTTTCATTTTGGCCTTTGGGTATTTTGTCTCAGCAACGATAGAAAAGTAACCAAGACACCAACCTTATCCAAAAAAGGAAAAAAAAAACCTCAAATTCATTTGATAAAGAATGAAAAGGGTGAAATTACTACAGATCCTGTGGAAATTCAGAAGATCATCAATACCAACTTTGAAAATCTTTACTTGCACAGGATGGAAAACACAGAAGATGGACAGATTCTTAGAAATATAATGAATTACCAAAGCTAAATCAACAAGATATAAAAATTCTGAATAACCCACTATCAGTTAATGAAATTGAAAATGTAATTTAAAACTTACCAGCAAAGAAAAGCCCATGTCCTGATTGATGCACAGCTGACTTCTATAAGAAATTTAGAGAATATTTAACACCAGTACTCCTCAAACTCTTCAATGAAATTGAAGGGGAAGCAATTCTCCCTAACACATTCCTGGAAGCAAGTATTACACTGATACCAAAACCAGAAAAGAAAACTTTAGGATAATCTCCTTAATGAACATAGATGCAAAATTCGTGAATAAGATACCAGCATACAGAATACAGCAAATCATCAAGAAGAATATACACCATGACCAAGTGGGATTCATCCCAGGAATGCAGGGATGATTCAATATACAGAAATTAATAAATGTAACATACTATATCAACAGAACCAAAGACAAAAATCACACAATAATCTCAGAGAAAGTTTTTGATAAAGTCCATCACTCATTCATTATAAAATCCTACAGGAAATTGGAATAGATGGTCTTTAACTTAATCTGGTAAAAGCCATTAATGACAAACCAACAGCCAACAGCATACTAAATGGACAAAAACTGAAATCTTTCAACTCTAAACTCAGGAACCAGTCAAGAATGCTCACTGTCTCCACTCTTATTCAATATAGTTCTGTAAACATTAACCAGAGCAATTAGACAAGAGAGGGAAATAAAAGAAATAAGAATAGGAAAGAAAGAAGCGAAATTACCAACATTTGCAGATGACATGGCACTCTACAAAAAAGACCCCAAGAACTCCACCAAAATAATTCTAGATTTAATAACCAAATTCAGCAGCATAACAGGACACAAAGTCAACACAAAGAAATCAATAGTATTCCTATACACAAACACCAAACTCACTAAGAGAGAAATTAGGGAAACCACGCCCTTCACAATAGCATCCAAGAAAATGAAATAATTAGGAATCAATCCAACAAAGGAAGCAAAAGATCTATACATTGAAATATTACAGCACTCTGAAAAAAGAGATCAAAGAGGATTTCAGAAAATGGAAAGATATTCCTTTCTCATAGACGGGAAGAACCAACATTATGAAAATAGCCATACTTCCAAAATTGTTATATAGATTTAATGCAATCCCAATCAAAATACCATTAGCATACATCACAGATCTAGAGAAAATATTGCTAAAATTCATCTAGAACCAAGAGAGGCATACAATAGTAAAGACATTGCTGGCCAGCAAAGGCAAGTCAGAAGGCATTACAATCCCTGACTTAAAATAATACCACAATAGTACTGTGATAAAATCAGCATGATACTGGCAAAAAAGGACCTGATGACTAATGGAACAGATTAAAAGATGCAGACACAACTACAAACACACTCAGCCACCTTGCATTTGACAAAGGGGCCAAATATGTTCACTGGAAGAAAAATAGCCTGTTTAATAAATGGTGCTAGACTAACTGGCTTTCCACATACCAAAGACTAAAACTAGCCCCATGTATACCACCATGCACTAAATTAAAGTCAAAATGGATAAAAGATCTAAATACTAAAACAGAAACACTAAATTTACTTGAAGAGAAAGTAGGTAGAAATCTTCAAGACATAGGGGTAGACAGAGAGTTAATGAACAAAAACCAAGCTGCACAGGAAATACTTCAAAGAATCAATAACTGGGGTCTCATTTTATTGAAAAGTTTATGCACATCAAAAAAATCACCAACAGAGTAAAAATAAAACCTACAAATTGAGAAATAATTTTTAGCCAACTGTCCCTCAAAGGCCTAGATCATATGAAGATTTTAAGAAATCAGATCCCCAAACTTCAAAGACCCAGTCCAAAAATGAGCATCTGAGATGAATATACACTTCTGAGATGAAGAAATACAAATGGCAAATAAATATCTGAAAAAATCTTCAATAGCATTTCTCATTTGAGAAATGTAAATTAGAACAACACTGATTCCATCTCACCCCATAAAGAATGGCTGCTGTCAAAAAATCAACCAATAACAAATGCTGGAGGGGCTATGGGGAAAAAGGGACCCTTCTCCACTGTTGGTGATAGTGTAGACTGGTACAACCATTGTGGAAATCATTGTGGAGATCCCTCAAAAACCTAGGGTTATAAGTCCCATTTGAGCCAGCTACTCTCCATCTGGGTATTTTCCCAGAAGAATTAAAAACACCATACCACAGAGATACATGTCCACCCATATTTATAGTTGCACAATTTGTAACAGCTTAATCTTGGAAGCAATCCAAATGCCCATAAACCAAGGAATGGATAAAAAGATATGGTATTTTTATATATTGGAGTATTACTCAGCTATAAAGAAAGCCAAACTCAAGGCTTTTATAGGTAAATGGATGTAACTAGAGGCCATACTGATAAGTGAAATAAATCAGACTTTCATCTGTAAACATTGTATTGTCTCCCTAGTGTAAGAAACTGAAAAAGTAAATAAGATTCAAAAGATACATTAGACATGTGAAAGGAAAAGAAATTCCTCAAAAAGGAAAAAGTAACTGAGATGGGAGAAAGGAGAAAAGAAGGAAGGAATACACACACACACACACACACACACACACACACACACACACACATGCAAGATAGGTAAAATAACTGTACTACTAACTTCTATTAGTGCATTGGAAGGAACAGTTGGTGTTTATATTGTTTGACAAATCTTACATGCCTATATCTAGGAATATGAGCAACTACTTTGATGATAACAATACGCAATGTAATAACCACTGTTAATTTCCTATCATCCTGCTTTGAATTTCTGTTTCATTTTTATTGTTCTTTGTCATTGATTTCTAGAGACCATACTCAGAAGTGAAATAAATCAGACCTCCATGTGTAAGCAACGTGTTGTCTCATTAGTGGAAGAACCTGAAAGGGTGAGTAAAAATTAGGAGGTATGATAGACATTGTGAAATGAAAAGAAACTGCTCAAAAGTAAAGAGCTACTGGGATGAGAGAAAAGAGAAAACAAAGAAAGGGAAATTATGTATTTATGTACATATAGGATAGCTAACATAGTTATACTACTGACTTCTATTGATTTACTGAAAGGAATAGCTAATGATTAATTATTTGATCAATCTTGCATGTCTCTATTTGTTTTCCTGAGAAACCGCTTTGAAAATATCAATATGTAATACAACAACCATTGTTAATTTCCTACCACTTTGTCTGAAATTCAGTATTGCTTATATTGTTTTTAAGCTATTTTGTAAATGGGTGTCTGTTTGTTAATATGTTTGCCTTCTTTTATTTTTAAAATAAATTTTTAGAAATGTGATATCACTCACAAATGATTTTCATTTCTAATACCTGCAACTACTTTAAGATTAAGCAGATTTCTCCTTATAGTTTCAAATTTTCTCCTTATAGTTCCAACATCTGTTGATGATTCTCACCAAGTCGATTATTACTGTGATGGTTGTCCAAAGAGAAGAGATGCCATGCTCTGTGGAAGACATGTATCAGAGTCTCTGCAGAATAAGACTTGATTTTTTACTTGGAAAATAATGTAGTACTCATTTTGACTACAATAAAATAAAGATCAACAGAACTGTCCCAGTTAATGTGAGTATACAGAACATAAAATAAATTTCTATGCATCAATAATTCTCAGTGGAAGGGTGAAGTTTTTATTGTTATCAGAAAGTCATAGGTATAAAAAAGTTGAAAACACTATACCAGATGTTTTCCTTGCAAGAGAAATTAACCTCCAGGTTAGAAAATGAAAGGATTTCTTTTCTCCAGAATAATTGCTCTGTTTTTATGGAGAGATAATTTGGATTGTATTACAACCAAGTTCTTTTTCTTTTGATAGCACCTGCTATAAAACTTAGACCCTAAACTGTGTCCAAGTCCCTGTGGTAGGTCTTTAAAGTTTGACTTTTTGGTCTCATTCCTGAAGCATGTCATGTGTCCAGCTAATTCTTCCCTTTCTTCTTTTGTTCCAACTTCTTATGTATTATGACTTATGAGGTAGTTTTGTGGCCAGCTTGATACTCTGAGGAATAAGAAAAGCACATAAGCCAGTGAACATCTTCAGAAATCCAACTTCTCATTGGCCAGCACTCTTATTTGTCCCCTCTGACATGACATTTGGGAGAAAGTGGGTAGGGAAAGTACACACAAGTCATTGTCATTGGTTTCTTCAGTGATTTCACAATTACCAGGATGCTAAAATAATGATATCATTGTGTATCCCTGGGATGAACACTTCTTGGTGTAGGTAAAAGAATATTGGACCAGGCATCAGGAGACCCGTGCACGGTGTAGCTTTTCCTTTGTTAGAGACCAGGTATGTGATTATGGATAAGTCACTTCAGCCCTCTGAGCTCTCACATCTTTGTCCAAGACTCAAAATCTACACATCTGAACCATTTAACTTGTTGGAAAGTTCAATATGAAAATAATTCATGGGCTCAGGTGTAGCTCAGCAGTAGAGTGCTTGCTTAACACGTACTAAGCCCTAGGCACAATCTCTAGTACCACCAAAAACACCCCCAAAACCAAATGTCTCATGTTCTGCCAAAATCCAAGGATTCTTTCTGATCTTACCTGTTAGTAAAATAACCAGACAACGAAGAGAAAAATCACAATTAATTTAATTTCAGATAATGGTAAATTCTAGAAAAACTGCAGAGGATGAGAGATTCAAAAATGAAGGAGGCCTGAGTTACTTTAGGAAGGACAGCCAAAGATGGCCCTGGTAAAGAGTGGCTATGAGTAAAAGAGCCAAATGATAAGAAGGAAAGAGCTACACAGACATCTCCACCAGAACCTCGGAAGCGGAGGCTCAGGCCCCGAGGCAGGAGCCAGCTTAGTGTGTCCAAGCTGACAGTAAGGGGTCGGTGTGGCTCAGGGCGCCAGCACAGGGCAGCGGCATGGATGGCGAGATGGAGCAGTGAGAAGGAGCAGCTCTGCTGAGCCTGTCCCCAGCCTCAGCATGAAAAGCGCAAGCCGGGCACATCCACATGCCTCTGTGCACCTTCAGGCTGTGCTCACCCTCATGCTGCAGCTGCTGAACCCCTCTGTGCCACAATTCTCTCATATATAAAACAGGAGGAATAGCAGCAGGGACTTCCAAAAAGTCGCCCGAGAATTAGCTGAATCATGTTTAACACTGGCTTGACATGTGTGAGCTCTCAAGAGGCATCAGCTGTTGTTCTCTGGTCCATTCTGACTTCACCATCAGTTGAACATCGATGGCCCCTAACAGAATAAACTGCGCAATTCATGATTCAAGCAGACTCTATAAGACTTTTTGATTCAAATTAGCAGTAAGCTCCAAAAAAGTAGAGAATCTGTCTGCTTTGGTACCCAGCACCCAGCACCTAGGTGTACACAATAGGCACTTAATAAGAGCCTGAGTAAATACCTGTAAAAAGTGGCTCCTGATAGTCACAAGCCAGCCATAAAGTAGAGACTCCCCCATGCCCAGCTCTATATAAAATTCACAGTGGGCACAATTTGTTGTTCAGTGCAAGCTATGTGAAATGTTTCCAGATCATCCTAACATATTCAGATGCATGCTCACCTTAAGTAATGTATGTCTCAGGAGTTTGTCCCTGGATCTGCCATAGTAGCTGATTTTTATCAACAATTAGGTAAAGAGGCATTTGTTTGATTACTTGCCCAATTTCTGAACAAATGGCTCCTCAGCCAACCATTGCAAATACCTCTCCCCCACCGCTACCATTTCTGAATTCAGACTTCTCATTCTGATCATGCTAGGAATGTAATCAAGGCCCTCTGTGGAGATAAGTTAATTATCTCCTCAGGCTATGAGCAAACACATGGGTTTGGTTTCTGACCATGTTGCCTAATGAGAGGACACCCCAGAGGAGCTGGGAAGCTTGTCAGCTACCACCCCAGAGCCCTTTATGGCATATAGGAGTCATGATCCAAAATGATCTCACCCTCTGTGTCCCAGGTTCCCCACTGCACCTGCTTCTGGTGGTGCAGGGCTGGACACAGCACCTGGCTCCTTCCACTCACTTCCAGCCAGCATGGCTGTGCCCACCTTGCTTGGGTAGGCTCTGGGAACTCACCTGGCACTTTCCACAGCTGAGCAGATCGCCCAGCACAGGATGCCCCTCCGGAAACCTGATCTGGCTCCTCTGAGCCTCCTGAAATAGATAAGACAGAAAATCAGCTTTTCTGTCCTCCATCACCAGGCTGTCGGGGACAGCAGGACCCAAAGACTCAAACAGAAATCACCTGCCTATCTCCATGTTTTAAACTTCAGCTTTAATCCAGCTCAGAGTGGGATTAGCTGCCTCAGAGACCGCTAATTGCCAGATGGCCGCTGATAGCCGACAGCGGAAACGTGTGTGTCACAGCCTGTCACGGAGCTTTAGAGACTCAGACCTGAACAGGATCCAAGAGAGGCAGGCCAAGCCTCCGTGTTCTTAATGCAACAGTGGGGAAACTGAGGCCCAGAGGGCACAGCCACACGCTTATACACAGGGAGTTGCAAAACCCCCTGGGATCGTTCTGTGGGCTGTGTTTGAATGGAGACAAGAAAGCGCTGAGCATTGACAGCTATCAGCTCACCCCTTGCTGATCACGCCTGGCTGTCCCAGAAAGAGGCAGAAGCCGGAGAAAGGAAAGGTAACTTATTAAATGCCTGCTCTATTCCAAACCAGGTCTCAGCTGCTTTCATGTGTAATACCTGGGTTCTGATCCTCCATCTGACCTCATATGCGATCTTGGATAAATCTCCCCTCCTCTAAGGGGGACTTAATACCTTATGTGCAGATTGAAAAGAATAGACTGGATAATCTCTAAACCAGTGGTTCTCATTCTTTAATGTGCACTGGAATCCCTTGGAGGACTTGTTAAAACACAGACTGCTGAGCCCCAGCCTCAGTTCCTGATTTGGGAGGTGTGGAAGGGGACCTGAGAATTTGCATTTCAAATAAGCTCCCAGGTGATGCTGCTGTTCACGGAAGATCCCATTTAAAGGTGTATTGCTCCAAGATGTAGCCACCATTTCTAATGTTAATGGCATCAGTGAGTCAATGAAACACACAAACATTTCTAAAAAGTGTAGAAGGAACCCAAAATTGATAAACCAGTTCCAACAGATCCAAGCTTACAGGTCTTCCTACACTCTGGAACATTAGGATGTTGCAAGCCAAATTTAAACGCAAAGATTTTGTCCTATGGCTCAAGCCCTTTCCTTACAAAAGAATCAAGCACCACTGTGTGCCTAGCGAGCTTACAGCCTAATTGAGAGAAGTTCATTAACAGAGCCCCACTCAAAGAGCATCCTGGGAAGTAGCTTGGGCTCTGGGTAGAGCCAGACAGCTGATATGCACCCTATGAGGACTATGGCCTCCACTGAGACAAAAGCAAACCAGGGGCACTCACCATCATTCCTGGGGGAGGTCAGAGGTCCATACCCTTAAAGTCTGCACCCACAGTGCTACCAACCTCTAAGACATTTGCAGATTATTTCCAGGCAACTTCTCAAACATCTATCAGCCCAAATAAAGATAAGAGGAAATTACATGCATATTGTAAAAACAGAAAAAAAGAACTTGGGGTGGTCTCACTTGAGAGTGCTTGACTCCTTTATAAACTATATTCATGAACCAAACATCCAAGACCAGAGCTGCCTGGGAAGGGCCTTATGCATGTTATAAGAAGGAATTCCAGGGGAGGGAAGCTACTAAGACTTGCAGCCTCTGCTTCTTGGTGAAGATGTGTGAAGGCTAAATCTAGGAATGGCCGACCTTGGTGTTGATTTTGGCCTCTGTCCTACAGGCAGATCTGCTGTCATCACACAAGAGTAAGGGTGTGGCCAAGGACACGCATGTGGGTGCCCATTGTGCTGTGATGGCAGGACACAAGATGAAAGAAAAAGTCCCAAGAGCACCCACGGGACTTGACAGGGGCCTAGAGCCACCATCTCTTGCCCAGAATTCCATCTCTCCCTTGTCTGAGTCTTCAGCTCTTCCCTCCTACCTTTCTGGTAAACACAGGAAGAATTTTCACTAGAATGTGGCACTATGTAATTGTTACAAATATGGTCACGAAACATAATGCAAATGTCATAGCTAAGACTTCCAGCAGAATATACATAATGTAAAAATCAATTTATAGATAAGAATCAGTAAAAAGTAAATTTCTCAACACATATCCCAGAATGGGATTGAGGATCAGGTATAGGGTGAAAACAGAAGGTGGAAAAAAAAGTAAATATAAGGATATGTTCGTATTTAAGGAAGCAGTATACTTGGCATGGTAAGAAGTTATATATGGTAAGTTTTTTTTTAACTTATTGTAACAATTAATAGAATTTTAAAAGGTTTATATTCCATACAAAATTATATCAAGGAAATCAGAAAATGAAGACCATATAGAAAAAAGAAAAGTATAAAACAACTGCACCACCTTCCAAAAGAAGGCAGAATTAAGATAAAGCCCGCTTTTCTAACAAACCAAAACAAAACAAATGCATTCCCCAGCATTAGGAATGCATTTAATATCTCAAGCTGTACACTTAAAAATTAAAATGCTAAATTTTACATTATGCATATTTTACCATAATAAAAAAGTTTTAAAAAGAGAAAGAAATACATGCTAGAATATGGATGAATGTCCCAACATTATGCTAAGTAGAAGTCAAACATAAAAGGTCACATACACTATGGTACTGTTTATACGAAATATCCAGAATAGGTAAATCCACAGAGACAAAATGCAGGTTGGTGATTGCCAAGGGCTGGGCAGGAAGCGGGATGTGGGAAGGGAGGTAAAGGAGCAAAGTATTTTATTCTGCTGTCCAACGGAAATGGCTTGCAGTAGGGAGAGATGGTGAATGTACTCGTCGTCAGTGCACTGAATGGTTGGTTCACTTTAAAATAATCGATTTTATGTTGTGTGAATTTCATCTCAATACACCCATCTAAAAGAAAAAAGCCACAGCCACCCCCAAAACCACAGCTCATTTAATGGCACAGTGTGGCTTTGTACCATCTCCCTCTTTTTAAAAGCTGCTGCCCATCACTTCCTTCTCTCCCTTGTTCTCCCTTCAGAGTCCTTTTGTTTTCTGGATAAATTCAAGATCCCTATCAAACACTTTGGCTTCTTCATCCACCTCTTAGAGACAAGACACTTCCATGACCATTGACTGTAAAAGAAGAGTACATAGCCAAGAGAAGCCTTGTTTGGGTTTCAGCAGGAGATTTCCAAAGGGAGGGTCGCTAGAGGGCCAGTGGGAGGGATTTCCATCCAAGGGAAGGATGAACAAAATGGAAGCACACAGGAAATCTACAGTGGTGCGTTTTGAGGATGACAGGAGAAGGGTTCAGAAGAAAGGGTGGGAACACTGGTCCTGGATAACTACATATCCAGCTTGTAAATGAGACCAAAGCAATGCTCAGAGAAAAGTTCTGACACTTCAAAAATTCGGGGCAACTTCATTGCTTCGAGGAGGTAAATGCATGAACTACCTTCTGTACCTTGAAAAATCATTAAGAGAACACTGTGATGTAGAGAAATGCAACATACTTTTAAATAAGCTGTGCTCAGGTGAAGCATTCATAGGAGAGATAACACCTGATTCATTATTTTGAAATTCATCATTTATAAACTTACAATTTATAATATTTAAATCCCAAATCCTTCACAAGCATAATTTTTAATAAAGCATTTAAAGACAAAATATGACCAGAACCTACTTCACAGCAAAATTGGACTTAAATTTATTTTAAGCCCTCTATATGATTCCTATTCTATATATTATTTACATATTCTGTGCAATGTTAATTTGCCTTCTCATTAACCGCATTGCCCCAGACTCTACTCCCATCCCCAGGATTAGACACGCTGCTATACAGTATATGTGCTTTATTCCCTAGCTAAAAACCTAAATGTCCTGAATCCTGGAACACCTCTGGTCCCAATAGCTCCATTTACCTTCTTGGGCCTGAATAAACTGTTACAGAACATACATAGGGGCAAACAGGTTTTCAGCTATTTTAAGAAATTAGCATAACCCTGATTTAAAATTTGGCAAGAGATGTTACTCAGAAAAGAAAAACTGCAATCTGATTCTATTTGATTATCCAAGCAAAAAGCTGAGATAAATTATATTTTACTCTTTTCCAACCTGGTAATACAAAATAACATGGCTGTTATGGGCTGGACTGTCTTCTCCAAGAATTCATTGATTGATGTCCCAAAGTACCTCGGGAGGCAAATATATTTGGAGATTGGCTTTTGGAGAGGTGATTCCATCAGAGTGTGGTCATAGGATGCATCTGGAGACAGTAGAATGTGTCCTCATCATAAGAGGAAATTTCCACACAGAGGAACGGCCACATCAGGACACAAACAGGGGGTGGTCTGCTATAAGCCGAGATGGAGGCCTCAGGGAAAACAACCCTGCCAATATCTTGACTTCAGACATTGAGCTTCCAGACCTATAATAATAAGCATTTCTGTTGTTTAATCACCCAGTCTGGGGTCCTGTGTTGTAACAACTCTAGAAAACTTATAGGGTCACTCTTTAATATTCAAATATAAATAACTGCTAGTGCCCATCCCGCCATATCAAAACACCTCTTTTTCCCCATCTGGGCACCACATTAATGAAACGCAAAGGAAAAATCTCTTTTTTAAAAAAAGCTTTGCACAAATAGTGAGTAGTAGTTATAAAAAGAAAAAAAGCAAAATTTTGATCAGTCCACCAGAGGGCCCAGTGCACTGCTGCAGTTACCCTGGAAACACACACACACCAGGAGTCTCCACTGGTACCTATGGCCCAGCCTCAAAGTCACTACTGTCCATGGATCCTTGTTTAATACTGGCCCAGACACCAGCACCAGGTGATCCAAGGGTCCTGGGACTGCCATGAACACTGGTGTGCTTCAGCCAGACTGGTCCCACAAGTTCTCAAGCTTTGTCTTTCAGCATCTGAGTTTCCAGGCTGCTGTTGGCTGGCACAGCTCAACCTTTTCTCACATCAGGGCCATCTGACCACAGGTGCCAAAGTGGGTGAGCCTAGGGCATTCCAGAGACAACCACAGCCTCCAACCTGGCACCTTTCCCACATTCTCCAGCTCCCGGCTCTCAGAAGAAAAACTCCACTCAAACCCTTCCTATTACTCTCTACCATCCATCTTATTCTTTTCAGGGTGGAACCTGACCTTAGAACACCTACATTAAACAATTACAAATTGAATCATGCATGAGAAAGAAAAATGTAGAGCTCTAAAACTAAGTAGAGCTTACTCTAGGAATGCAAAGACAGTTTTTAAAAAAACCTATAAACTCATATTATAAAGTCAAGACAGTATATTAAGGTAAACTAAGAAAAGAATTTTAAAATCTTTTTTTCTTTTATGAAGATAAGTTCTTGCTATGCAGTACAGCTTGAACTTGGAATTCTCCTGCCTCAGTCTCCTAAATATTGGAATTATAGGCATGTACCAACATACCCAGCATAAAAGAATCTTTAATGATATGCAAAACGTATAATTATTTCTGTTTGAGGACATGACAACCATCTGAATCAAAGAATCAACTGATAAATGGTTAGAAATTACATCTTAAATAAATAAATAAAATTATTTAGACATTTTTGTCTCCTTTTATGTCGGCATTAGCCAGTTAGTAAAATTGAACAGGAAAACAACCATCATTTACCCATTCACAAAATATATAACATACTGAAGATATGCTAAAGTTGCACTTAAAATGAAAGACATATAAATAAATAGTTTTAAATGAATCTAGTTGCTCCATTGCTCACAGTTTAAAGAAGAATTTAATTTCCTCTGCAGTAAACACTAACCTATACACAGATCCATCCTGTGATTGTGAAGGTCACTGTAGCCATCAGACTATCAGGTTTTAGTGACTGTTGTCTTACTAGCCTGGGAGACCATCTCCTGAAAGCAGCATATAGCCTGTAATGAAAGAACATTAGCTGACTGCTGCTCAGGGTTGAACTAAATACTATTGATTCAGGGAATGGAACTGCACCCTTCCTTCCAAGACTAAAATCTTCCCTTGAATCAAGATGACACACTTGCACATAACCCTGAGTCTACTGGGGCCTAGCTCCCAGGAGCTCTGCCTTGTGATGAGGCCACAGCCTACGCTGAGGGACATCGCAAGAAAAGACCTCAGACTCACTTGGGGCTCCATCATTTAGCACTGTGGAACAGTTTCCTTAGGTCACGCTGGCCCCTTTTCGTTTGCATCCAGACTCATTTTTGTCTCTGGACCCAACTCAGCATTCATCTGGGTCTTCTGAGCAACTGCTGCGTTCTGCCTTCATGAGTGTGGAGGCCGTAACTGATGCAACTGATTCTTTATCTTTCAGGATCAGCCGCTAGAAAACTTGTAACCAAATATGGAGCACAATTTGGGCAAATCTGGGGGAACAGCGTATAAGTTAAATAAAGACCTCACACTGGGTTCCATCCTGTGTTTCTCATTCTTACCTTCCCTTCACCCCATCATGACTTCCTTCTCCAAGCTCCCTGATGCACAGCATGACATAACCCTTTCATCACGCACTGACTTCGTGCTTTGCTCTTCTCTTCTCCCTTTCTTTTTATGTGGGACTAGCTCTGCTTCTCCGGGATAACGTTTCTCAGTGGCGCCGCCTCACTTTTTACAGACAAGTAGTCTCTGTTTCTCTGCTGCTGCTTGGCCCCCTGAACAGACATTTGAAGAAAGGTAACACTTGGGACTTCCAGCTTTGGAAGTCCACGGCACCAAGATATTCCAACCTATTAAGAGCAGTCGTATATACCCTGAGGTTCCGTAAGGATGGAGAACATTCCTTGTCTACTAAAACTGTGGGTGTTAATGTCATTGGATATAAGAGGAGTATGTGTGGGCGGCTGTGCTGAATCTTTGATAGTGCAGATTTATTAGTCTTGGAATGCAAAGCAGGGAACCATGGAACCATGGCAGTAGTTTCCCTCCTTTCTGTTGTAATTGTAGCAAACCCAAAAGAGACTCTGGAACCAGTCTCTTTGGATCTGTCTTGTCTGTTATTCCAGAGTGATGCTTGGGATGTCCTTATCTCTCAAAGGAAAGAATCTCTTTGGCTTTTTAGATAAGAATAAAGGCCCCCATGGGTACAAAAGGCGTCCATTTAAAAGGCTCAGGACTCATAGGGCCACTCTTAGTGTCTCCTCCCTCCAGATAGGAAATCAGAAATTCCCAAGAGCCGCTTCTTCTGCCCAGGAGTTCAGGGGACCATTGGCTGTGGGAAAATGGAGACGTGGGATACAGGTTAACAGGGGATGTGTGCTGTGTCCTACAGTACAGAAACATGAGATTTGGAAGATGAGAGGTTCAGCTAGAGACATTTTTGCTTTGAGGAAGCACTGCCAAGCAAAGATGTGATAGTAGCACTCAGATCTGGAATTCAGAAGAGACATGTGGCCCGCTGTCACAGATGTTAACAGCTATAAACCTCGAATGCAGCCGTATTTGCTATTTTTCTCAAGTAATTCATCTAACTTTTCATGTTCCAGAACACCTGATGCCGTGTTTCAGATGTCATGCAGGAGGATTTCAGAGCAGCACCTCTGAGCCCTCACAGTGCAGGGGACCACGAACTTCTGAGGGGTACATATCCCCTTCCATTACTACACAACACACTATCACAGAATTGTAGGCTTCAAATAACACACATCTATTAATTCACAGTTTCTGTGGATTAGGATGCTGGGCCTTCATCCCTATGTGGTAAATGTGGCTCACACTGATGGTTAGCTGGGTGCTCTACGAAGGGTCTCAAAGGTTGCCACTAACATACCACTGGACTATGTTTTCACTGGAAGCATAACTGAAGAAGGATCTGCTCATTCAGGCTGTTGGCAGAAACATTTTCTGATGGTTTAGGACTGAGGCACCAACTCACATCCTTACAGAGTGATTTGAGGCTGCCCTCAGTAACCAGAGGATGCACCCTTCATAGAGACCCATTTGGGATTGGCCAACACGGCCACCAACTCCACTGAGCCAGCAAGGAGGCTCTCTGATGTTTTCGTTAGCAACACTGCATCTTACATAATGCAACAGAATCCCAGGAGTGACATCCCAACACTTTGCCACATTCTACCATTTAGAAGCAAGTTGCTGTACTCCCCCACACTCACAAGACGGGGGAGCAGACAATGACCATAGGTCACTGTAGAGCCCACCTGTCTGCCACCCTGTGGATGGAGGGGGCAGACACAGAAGCATGGCTGAAAAGCCATTTAGGAGCAAGCACGTTGGGGTGGGCCACGTGTAGCATAGTTCTCCGAACAGGAGATGCCAAAAACCAGGAATGTGGCTGTGTGATGGACGAGTAAGTTTGTCAAGTGCACATTTTAGTTACTGCACTGTTTTTGTTAAGTAAATTCATTGGAATGACTATTGTGAGAGCCCCTATCGTGTATTTAGAGTGCAAGGGAGCAGGGAGCAAAAAAGCTAGCCTGACAGTAATCCTCAAAATGCATTGTCTGAGGTACTCTTGGGAGGTGTTCTTGGCATAAGGAGCTAAACATTCAGTGGGCACAGTGATTGGCCAATGAATATTTTGATTGGTCATTTTCTCCACTTTCATGTTAAAAAGAAAGAAATCCTTGAGATTCCGGAAAAATCAGAGATCTGAAAATTTTCACAATGCAATAATCAAAAACACACATAAAGTGCAAATACATTCTAGGGGTTAAAACTCAGATCACAGATATCCAATTCATCACCAGCCTCCAAGAAAGATGTCTGAGCAGTGGACCCATGGAGCAGTGTCCTCAGCTGTCCCTCCTATGGCCTGCTGCCCTCCCATCCCTAAAACCCCTGTGAAAGCTGGAAGAATCTCTCCAGAGCTGTCAATGCAAAGGGGCTGAGAAGTGACACTCAGTCCTTTCTCCACCAGAGGCACACTCATGACACAGCCATCTGCTCACTGATAGAATATGGCCTCCCAGGTGCCAGGGACGCTGAAGGGGATGTGAAACTGGGTCCAGGGCCATTTCCCCCTGACACCTCAGAACTCATCTAGCCTCTAAAACAATAATGAGAACATGCCTTATTTATCAGTGACTCAGCCAGAATGGCTGCAAATATTTGTTCTCAGTCACTGTGAGACTTCAAGTATGTTTGGTCCTAACTGAAGCCAATCTGAGCACTGGTTCCGCAAAGCAAACTCACAAGGCAGTTGATGATAAGAAGAGCTTCGTAACCTCATCACAGATCAGCGGAAGATATGAGTTTGTATTTTTCCAAAAAAACAAGCATGTAGGCAAACACTCTTCTCCCAAAAGGGCAGATTCCCCAGCCACAACCAAAGAGAGCCAAAGATATGAGAAAAAACATTTGGCCAGGGTAGGAGAGGTGGAATGTAGCGGGGAGATGGATAAATGTTTCATTTCAGGCTTTGAAGATGGACCCTTTAGATATCCTTGTCTCTTTGCTTGTATTACGAATATAGATGTCTGGGGAGAAGCACTGTGCCATGTTGCAAAACAGAAAGCATGGGATTTTTAAAAGGACAGTCCCACACCCAAATGATAGGTTCACCATTCATTCAATACCCACCTTTCACAAAACACTCTAATCTCCTTAAGTCACTTTCCTCATCTGCTTAAAGCAGAGTTTAGAAGGTGACAATCTCACAGGTCATTGCCATGGAGAGTCAGCACAACACACTTTGATGGCAGAAACACAGAACCGATGCAAATCTTGGTCTATCACATTCATTTTAACACTGTCCATGGCAGACTAAAGTCTGGGGATGTGAAACTGGGTCCAGGGCCATTTCCTCCTGACACCTCAGAACTGATCTAGCCTCTAAAACAATAACAAGAACATGCCTTATTTATCAGTGACTTATTTATCCAGTGGACAGACTAAAGCCTATAGTGAGTACAGACTTGGCTCGGTTCTCTCTGGCAGAAGAACTCAATGTATGGCACTCTCCATTGTCCACATCTTCTCAGGCAGAGAAGATTAAGATTCTGCAGCCTCACCTGTGGCTGAAGTGTCTTGCAGTTGGGGTTGGGGATGGAACGGAGCAGGCACAAGACTGTCATGTCCCTCCCTCTGATCCACTAACAGGAGCTTCAGACCCAGTCAATGACATTCCACGTTTGACCTTCACCACCCTAGAAGCTGAGCAACTGCCCATTGCTCTCAGCTGCTAAGCATCATGGTGGTCCCTTGCCTAGGTTCTGTGACCCCAATCACATGTTCTAAGAAAGTGAGGTCACAACAGAGCTGGGAGAGAGGAGGTCCACCATTCCCCAAGCAGATCACAGGCATGTGTCTCTGCCTTGGTGAAGCCCCTTTCTCTGTGCATCAAGAAGCTCCATGGACATATTTGTTTACTTCATGCGCCGATATGCAGTTTGCATGATATTGAATCTGGAAAGGACACTGCATCCGCTGACAGGAGTTTTCCCAGCTGGAAAAAAAAAGGAAAGAAAGAAAGAAAGAAATCAACTTTACATTTTGGAGTAAAAATAAAGATGCCAACACCATGTGCCAGGTTTTTGTGGGGTGATGAAGGCCACGTCTACAGTCAGGACATGCTCCTAGATCCAAAGTATTGTTGGATGGATTTCTAGTAAACACTGTTGGCAGCTCCAGGGACGGCTCTTTTGGTAAAAAGGATGTGCTGGAACAAAATGTGGGCATCCAGCCAAGACACATTTCTTCCTTTAAAACAGAAAACATGCCCATGTCAGGATGCAAGGAGCCAAGCCTGAGAGGGGAGGTGTCTGCTCCTCAGCATCCCTGGAGGAGCAGAGGCAAGAACAAGATGGGCTTTGACCTGAGGTGCTCATTAGGGAGCTTTAAGTGTGTCCCAGCCCCTGTGTCCCCAGCCAGTCTTTTCATTCAGGTAACTTTGGCAGCTTGCTTATAGTCTCAGTTTGATTAACACCCAGCTCCAACATAAGGTATAACCAGGCCCCTCCAAATTTATAAAATCAAAGACACAAAAGCACAAAGCCAGAATATGTGGAAGGAAGCCCACCAGGGACATTCTTTCTCAGACCCAGAAGGTCCTTCTCCTGGACACTGTCTTCTGCTTGGACTCAGACCAACTTCAGATCCTTCTCTTATCAGGCTCAAGCCCTGCTCACAGGTTCTAGGGAGCTGCACAGATGCACTGTGTGGCCCAACATCATTGCACCTGGCACAACCCAGGACTCTTCTTGTGCTGAGAACAGTCATTAGAGTAGTGGTGTGGACATCACATGACCTGATTAGAAATATAGGCCTGATGACGCAGAATATGCACATTTAACAGCTGGCCAGACGATCCATGTGTGAGAAGCACTTTCCCAGGGGCAGCCTGCAAGATCTTCATGGTTGGGCCCTGCACCAGAGGAAAACAGGCAGTGATGCCCGCAGCACCCTCGGGTCTCCCTCCGCCCTGCAGCACCCTCAGGTCACAGCCCAAGTTCGGATTAAAGCACTTTGGCATTTTCCCAGGACTCCCGTTATCCTCACACCCAGCCTCTGCAGTAAGAAAGCATCTGTGCACATTCTCATCCTACCCTAAAAGCAGCCCACACGAGGGAAAACTGTGGAGTACAAATCCAGGAGGATTTATGGCCATGCCTCAAGGTTCAAATGACAGTAAAAAAGTAATCAAGCCCTGCATTCTTGCTTGTGAATTTCAGCCTTAACCAGAGCTTGGCTTCACCTGCTCTATGAGGAAGGCCAAGGGGGCATGCGCAGTCAGGGTGAAATCGAGGTGAGGGTAGCAGCGCTCCTCCAGTGGGACAGCAGCCGCCCTGAGCAGTGCAGTGTGCCCGCCCCGCGCCTGCCCCCACCCTGGCCCACCATTTGGTTCTTTCGATGCTGTTGCTTTCATCTGCTCACTGGAATCTGGACAGCCTATGAGCTCATTGCTGGGCAGATCACCAAATTTTGCCGATGATTCAGTGGCATACTCCCAGCAGAAGCAAAGGGGACCGCCACACCAGCAAGGCTCACAAACCTGGAGCCTCCCACAACACGTAAGTGCTGACAGCAGTGGCCCTTTGTGGATGATCACCGGGCACAGCTGTGTCACCGTAACAGAAACAGGGTACCCCGCCCTCCAGGCTGTAACCCCCAGTCCCTGCACCGTAAAAAGAATAGCCCTGTGGAGGGGGAAGTGTTGCTTCTGCCCCCTTAGCTGGTGCCCGTGTTCCTATCCCTGGGAGAAGAACGGGAACTAGAAACAAGTTACATGTAAATGCATGAAACTGGGTTTGCTAGCAAGCACATAGGCTGCACGTTTGCACTTTTGGCCCTTCACAAGCACGTTTCATTCATCGTGCCTGGAAACTAAAGCCCAGGACAAGAAACAGACTTGGATACATGTTCAGAGGTGGCCTTACTGGATCGAATGATAGGTGTACCTTCAATTTCTTTAGGAAGCTCCTTACTGTTTTATATAATGACCATACACTTTTATATTCTCTTTTCTGAACATTCTTGCCAATATTTATTTTTATTTGTTTTTGTTCTTGTTCTTTTGTTTTTAATAACAGCTATCCTAAGAGGCATGAGGTAATTTCTCCCTACGGTTTTGATTTACATTTCCCTGATGAGTACTAGTGATAAACAGCTTTTCATAGACCAGTGTGTGCCACTTCTACATCATCTTAAGCAAAATGTCTATTAACATGCTTTGCCTACCTTTTAATCAGGTTATTTATTTACTTTCTGTTCATTTATTTATTTTGCAGAGTAGATTTTTAGTTTAATGTAACCCACTTTTTAAAAAATTATTTTCAGTTTCCTATCCAAAAATTCACTGACAAGAAAATTTTCAAAAAGGTCAGGGATGTTCTTCTGTTTTCTTCTAGGGGTTTTACAGTTTCAGGGCTCAGCTTAAATTTTTAGGGGGTCGGAGATATAGCTCAGCAGCACAGTGCCTGTCTGGCAAGCATGAGATTGTCAGTTCAATTCCTGGTACCACACAAAAGAATCTACCTTAAATTTTGCATTTATTTTCAGATGATTCTTTGGGTGATGTAAGATAAGCATTCAATTTCATGCTTCTGCATGTTAATGTCTATTTTCCCTATGCCATGTGCTGAAGAGACTACCCTTTCCCTATTCAGTACTCTTACTACCTTATCAAAGATCAGTTGATCTTACATGTGTAAACTCCTAGACTTCCCATTATGTCCCATGGATCTATTATTTATTTTTATGTCAGTATCACCTTGTTTTAACTATCATACCTCTGTAATATAGTTGAAATAAGGAAATGTGAGAACTTTAAATTAATTTAAATCAGGATCTCAAAGATCTCATATGTTTCTGAAACATTATTCACAATGATCAAGACTCAGAAACAACATAAGTGGCCATGAATGGATAAAGAAAATGTCATATATATATATATATATATATATATATATAATGATATATCATAAATATCATATAATATGATATATGTATAGTATTTTTAATATGACAATACAATAAAATATTTTCTTCCAAGAAGAAGAAAATCCTGATACTTTCAACACCTCAATAAGCTGGAGGTCACTACACTAAGTGAAATAAGCTGGATAAAGAATGATCAATACTGCATTATCCCACTTATATGGAGAATGTAAAATAGTTAAATGATACAGATGGAGAGAATAAGGTTCGTTGCTAGGAGCTTGGATGAAGGGGCATAAGGCAGTGAAAAGAGTGACAGCTTCACGGATATACACTTACCCCACACTCACCAAATAATATACATCAACAGTGCACAGCTTTTTATCTGTTAGTTATGCCTTAACAGAGTGGTAAAAAAAGAAAAAATGTACCTGGCTAAGATCACTGTCTAAGTTTTGTTTTGTTTCATTTTTAAGGGCCAGGGTGATTGCAGGATTACAGCTGTTTCTAGCAGAGGTTTTGTTAGGCAAAAATTAAAAATCACTATAGCAGGTTTCACAGTGTGAGAGTGTATGGCCTTGACTATCATTTTTTCTATGTTGAAAGGTAGAACCAAAATGACTTTCTGAAGAGCATCTTGGCCCTACTCACACGCACAGCCTGGCTTATCGCCAAAAGGAAGGAGAAGAGCTTTCTGCTCAGGCAGGAGTTCTTGTAAGGTGACATGATTTTGACAAGAGTACGTTAATCTTGCTCCCACCTTGGTGAATGTTAAAACATAAGGCTCAACACCTACCCACTTCCATGAAACAGATGATGTGCACTCCTGGCAGTTGTCAGGAAATGTAACCTTGAACTTGGAGCCTCTTAAAGCATCAGGAGCACTTCCCAAGGGGGGAGCTGTATCAGTTAAGATAACGCTAACAGCTGTTCTAACCAATACATCCTGAAGTTTCTGTGATTTGACAAAGCAGGAGTTTGTTTCTTGTGTATGTCACAGTCCGATCTGTATTTTCTGTCTGTGTGTCCTTTCTCTGGGACACCAGGAACCCTGGCTTGGCCTTGCTGGGGCACCAGACTCCTCTGGGCCCCTATAGCCTTCTCTCTTCAGCCAACGGAAGGGCGAAGGGGCCATCGAGAGAACGCAGTAACTCTGCTGTGGTGCATGTCACCATACTTCCCTCTTTGCCTAGGCTCCTGGGAAGCTTGTATCCAGACCAATATAGTTCAGCTCTACCAAACAGATGAGACCTTTGAGGATGTGTTTTTTGAACTAACCTCATACCTGACTCCATTTTTATCTTTCTATTTTTATTTCTCTACTGTCCTTTTTCGAGCTTTTCAAGTCATGCTGTAATCCAACTATCTTTGTAAACTGCACCTTATCCATTTGAGGAATAAAATAGAATACAAGCAAATAAATAAACAACTGAAAAACCAACAAAATGCAAGGTGACAAGATGCGGAAGCTACCAGAGCAATTTGGAGACACTTCAGTTATTTTTATTTTCCTGCCCTGATCTTAGCCTTCGGGGGTAGCTGCTTCCCAGTGGTGGCTCCTATTGAGCCAAGCTCCTCCCCACACTCTAGGCATCTGCTGTGCAAAATGGGTGGAAGGAGCCTTCCAGAAGACTCCTTAGCAACATTCAGAGCACCCACAAAACCCATATGCCCCTTCTCCAGTTCCTCAGGGAGAAGGCAATCTTCAGGTTGCTCCTGTCTATACAAAGGTCTTGGTATCATTGGTTTGTCTCCATCTGAACTTCTTCCTGTGTCCGTGCATCACAGCCATGGCCTCGCTGCCCAGCAACTGTTCCTGCGACCCCACCTTCAAGTTCTTTGCACTGAGTCAGCAAAGTAGCGATGGGGCACATGGTCCATTGGAGAAGAGCAAGTGTGGTGACTGCTCATGTGTAGCTGCCAAGCATGGAAATGAGGCTGGTCTGACCTAACATGCACCATAAGTGTGAAATACACACCAGATTTTGAAGACTTAAAATGAAGGAACATAAAATATCACATTAACAATTTTAAATATTGGTAACATGTCAAAATGTTAATATTTTGCATATGTTAGGTTAAGGAAATTACATTATTATAATTAATTTTCCTGTTTATTTTTAAAGTGTTTTTAATGTGCCTACTAGAAAATTTTATATTACGCACAAGACTCACAATTCGTGCTTTGCATTTTATCTGTGTGGGGCGGTGCTGTCAAACAGCCAGGCTGCCTGAACAAAAATCTTCTTTCCACTCCACAACAGCTGTGTGACTTCAGCCAATTCGTGTCACATCTCTGGGTTTGTTTCCTCATGTCTCAATTTTTAACCTGGGAATTATAATAGCTGTCAGGGTTAAATGATTAAGATTTGTAAAGCAGTGAGCAAACTGTTAGTGACTGCCGGATGTTATTCCTATAAATGAAGGGCTGACAAGGGCTCAAAAGTTGAGAAATTGGAATCTGAACTCTTGCACCAGGACCCCAAGGAACCTGCCTGAGGTCCCTTTCCAACTCTTCCTGCCTGAGTTAGCGTGCAGCGACCATCAGGCATGAGGTAAGTCCCTCACGTCTCTGGGCTTCTTTTCCTTTTGCACTTGAGTGGGAATAGTGATTTAGCCTATGTCATAGTTTTGTAAGAAAGAGCTAATAAAACAACACAGCATATGTGAAAGTGCTTTGACAGAGGGCTTTGACATTGGTAAGCTTCAAAGGATAAACCCATCTGTGTACACTCAGAGGCTCTGTGTGTGGGATTAGCCTTTAAGAAAAACCCTTCCTTCATATCTGGGCATCTTTCATCGTCAGTTGGGCCACCGTTCTCAAGTTCACCTTGATGCTCTATTTATGGAAATCATTGTACGGCACTTCCTGAGCCCCTCCTCCTGTTTCCCACATTCCACTCTACCCCTTGACGGCAGAATCTTTGGTACTCTGGCATCCATTTTCTCCCCTGCTTAGCAGTGCCCAGCACGGTGGCTCAAATGAAAAACACCAACACAGAGTTCCTGAGGAAAAGCGCAATACTTCCCTCAAGGAAAGATACACTCCTCCTGCATCTTTGGCTATGGCTACACAAAGTACAAAGTCAAGCCTTGTACAAATGTGTGTGCACACAGGCAGATGCACACACACATATGCACGCAGAATGACAGGGCCTATGGGTTCTCACTGCCTGAGGTTCACATCTAATCACTTACCGCCCGCCAAGCCTCCAGTGGGGGTTTTGTCTGAGGGTTCAGTCTAGTATTAAGAGTGAATACTGTCCCGTGGCTCAGCCTGCAGGTTTCAGCCTAGACTGAGTCTTTGCTAGAAAAAAACAAGATTTTAGTGAAACAAGACCAGTATTGTTCAGGCTCTGTTCTCAAGGACAAAAATTATGAACTTAAAGGGAAACATCATTTGGAGATTTTTCTTTAGTGAAATTAAATCTTACCTAAAGTAAGTTTTCATTCTCAAGCAGAGAAGTTCAACCACCCACCCTCAGCCCTCTGACTAGCAGCTAAGAAAGATGGAAATGTTTGTCTGCCCAGGATTACTTAGTTATCAAAGACACTAAATAGGCGGCAGATGAGCATCTGACTCACAGACTTCGTTCCTGCAGCTGGGTGGGAGGAGCGTGTGTGCAGGCAGGTCTCTGAGCACACAAGTTAATGTTGGAGGCTCTAGGGTGCCCGGCTCCAAGCTCAGCAGAGCCTCAGAGCATTTGCAAATGTGGATGTGAGAATGTGAGAAGCCACACACTTGGGACACCAAAACGGTGTCACCTCCTAAGGAGAGAGACTCCACCCTGTCCCCTGAGGCTTAACATGCTCAGCTGCAGGTCTGCAGCTTTCTGAGCTCTGCTCTGGCGGCACAACCTCACACACCTCACTTTAACTCCTAGCTGCTGCCCTCCTTCCGCCCTGCTCACCTCCTCCTCACCAGACGACCAGTTTACCCCCGATGAGAGCACTTCCGACCTTGTAGGATCTGCACCAGTGTTTCTCCCTCTGTTTCCGTCTCCTCCAGTTTCCACCACTGCCTTAACCATACAGTCCTCAGTGACTTCAAAAAATAAGGCTTTAGTCCTCAGAAAGTGGCAGGCACCCTCCCCACCCCAAAAAGTCCAGGAACACTTACAGGGATTCAGGAGAGACCTTGGCCATTCAGTTATATTCACAAGGATCCTGTTTATTCATTAGCAGAGACTCACCCAAAGGCCCATGAACAGAATAATTCAGAGGGTCAATGAATTTAGATGGGAAAAAGTCTATCTTTATTTTCATTAAATTCTAAATAAACTGCAGCATTTTCTTGAGTAATAAATGCTGGCAGAAAGCCACTGTGCTTTTAGCAACACAGTACCCATAATTCGTCAATAGTAGAAATTGGCTATTTATAATATATTATGAGACAGGCTCTAGTTTCTCAGAATATTTGTTTGAAGTATATGACAGTTAGACCTATAAGCATATTTTGCATTTTAATGAGTTAAGAAAGATGCACATATAGGACTGTACCATATATCTGCTTTATTTACATTTTGTTAACTCTACAGTAGTATAATTAGCTTTCTTTGTTATCTTATGTATTTTATTTTGCATATTTAAAATATTATTCTGAAGCTGAGTCCATGGGCCTCACAAGGTACCAAGGCAGTCCATGGAAAAGTGAAAATAAATAGTCAAGAACTCAGCCCACTCTCTTCCCCTGTGACCCCTGGACATGCCTGGCAGTTACAAAACACCCTGTGATGTATCAGTCACAGGGTCTACCATGGTTTGGTATGTTCCCCAAAAGGGTGTGTGTTGGAAACTTAACCCCAAATTCATGTTATGGGTATTTGCAGATGGGGCCTCTGGAAGGAAATTTGAATTAGATGAGGTCATGAGGGTGGAGGCCCTCAGATGGCACTAGTGGCTGTATAAGAAAAGGAAGAGACAACTGAGCCACACACTTGCCCTGCTCACCATGTGATATTCCCTCCCTGTGATGCCCTCTGCTGTGCAACACCCTCCGCCATGTCATGATGCAGCGAGGGGCCCTCACCAGATGCCAAGCAGACACTGGTCACGTGCTCTTGGACTTCCAAGCCTCCAGACCTGTAAGTCCCACAGATGTCTTTCTTTATAAATTAAGTTAGGGTCTTACACTATCTCTTCAGGGACTGTGCAGATTGAATTCTCCCAGCACCTTCATAAGTAATAAATATCCACAGTCACATCAAGCAAGAAATTCAAGACAAGTTTCTATGAAGCTTGAGGCTGAGGAGAAGGGAGCAGGAAAGACAGAGAAGCCCAAGGCCTGCTGTCCTGAGAACCTCAGAGCTCCTTTGAGGGGAACAGGATGGAGGACCTCTGTCCTCACTCTCCCAGGGTTCACCTGTGGCCATGATGTCAGGTGGACCATCTGCAAGGCCTCTTCCACGGTGGTTGAAAATTTGTCCCCAGCCAGGACGCCCCTGCTGAGCTTGGACTGATGAAGGGAACATTCTGGTCCCTCTCAGGAAAGGAAGAGGAAATTCTTTTGTGAACATAATTCTAAACTGGGTGAGAGATATTATTCGCTGTTCAATTCCCTACCCCTCACACTAATTAAACAAGCACTTTGGGTTAATTAATTCGTAGGAGAGGACCATACTGCTGAGTGTACATTTTTGTCCGGGGTTTCAGCTGCTCTACTTCTCAAGTTGAAATTACCTCACTCCAACTTTCCTTTCTCTCCCTCACCTCTCACTCCAAGTCTGTTTGCACAGTTTCCTTTTGCAGGGGGGAAAAACTTAAGGGGAAAACAAAGAAAGGTTATTTGATCCTTTGAAGAGAGAAATCCTGCTCATGGATTTTCTGCATTTAATTCATTGGAGAAAAAACAGTGATTGAGTGAGCAGTGAGAAAGCGAGCGATGAAGAAGAAGAACAGAGCTATAATCTCTCCCGGGGCAGCTGCTCCACTACCCCAGGGCAGCTGAGACCCTTCAGTCCCTGGAGACCCCCCCGAGGCCAGGCTGTGCGGGCTGGAGCAGAGGGCCTTGGGCCCCAGGATCTCACAGCAGTGCAGAGCCAGTGCATCTGGGCCCAGCCCAGAAGGCGTCCACCCTCCCTATGCTCAGTGCCTCAGGCACTTTGATCAGAGGAATAAAAGCTGAGAACTAAGAAATCATTTTGAACTAGAGCTGAGAGGGGGAAAGCTGATAAACCAGGAAATACTCTTTGTTACATGAGCTCGCAGTTCTCCCTTCATCTCCAGGCATAAAGAGGGGAGGCACACTACATGGCCATCAATACCGGGTGATAAATGCTCAGAACTTCTGGTCAGCTCAAGGGCTCACTCTGTCCTGCAAAAGAGAAAAATGCCAAACACCTAATACAGGGCCAGGAAGCACAAGCTGATGGTACCGGCAGTCCTACTGCTGTCCTGGTGCACAGCCCTCTGGAAACAAGCAGTGAGTGACACAAGTCACACATCAGGGCTTATTTCAGTTCAGCCGAAGAAAACAGTGAGGCTAGCACTTACCCATGCTATCTGGGTCAAATGATCTATAGAAGACGGGATGCCCACAGACCTGTAAACTGATAACGTCTAATTGATAAGTGCTATAGAACTATATTTACAAGGTGAAGGATGGCCAGGCATAGCAGTAACAATCAATCAGCTGGGATATCAATCAACAATCAATCAACTGGGACAAGGTATGTCGGGTGGGGGGCAGTGTTGAGAAGCTGAAATTTGAAAAAGAAACAGCAGTTTCTCAGAAGAAGAGGATGGTCTTCTATACATGGGAAAGGACAGGTGCAAAGACACAAAGACACAAATCAGCAAAGTGTGTTTCACAGTTAAGGTTGGTTGAAGTGTTATGTCTGTGAAGATGAAGGTCGAGAGTCAGGATACGCACGCTGATCTCAGGTCACTGAAAGTCTATGCCTCACCAAGCCTAGATTTCTGGAAATTTTATGCTAGTGAAGTAGTTTTAAGGAAAGGAGCATCATGATCAGAACTGTGTTAGTGTGAGCATGTTATGTAGATGCATTTTGGCAGCGGGGCAAATCAGAAGGATATGAAATCCCCTTTGGACAAGCTGACTTTAAAGAACTCCCAAAGAGACACGCAGGAGGCAACGGAACTGGCAGTTGGATTTGCAGGTTGCCAAGCTGGTTGTGGTTGAGGTTACAGTCAGAGAGAAATAGCCACTGTGGCATAGTAACCTCTAGACCCAACTGCAGCACTCACTGCTTTGGAAATCCCCAGAATCTGACAGCTGAAGGGCTCCCAAAGATGAGCCCTCTCCCCTCGTTTTGCAGATGCAGGAACTAAAGCCTCCTTGCACCCAGGGGCCTCAGTTTCTGCTCACCTGACTCCTCCCCCAGTCTCAGTCCCAGGAGTAGGGAAAAGAAAAGGACATAAATGGACAGTGACAAAGGTCAAATTTAGAGGAATCCCATCCACAGCCAGCATGGTGCAGTGGACGCAAAGGGTATTCACTAGGACCAGGCCAGGCAGTCAGAGGAACAGAAGGACCCTGTAGTGCCTTACTATGGTGTCTCAACCCCTTTCCTCCCCCTAATGAACCCTCACCCAGCTCAGGACCTGTGTTGATACTTGTTGCATGGTGTTTCCCACACTGAGCCATGACTTGGAGGGTTTTTGTGGGCACATTTTATGTTGCTCATTACGCAGGCGGGGAGCTCATGAGTGTCACTGCCTGAACCCTCAGATCTGAGTGCAGGGTGGCCTGACTCGGAGCAGGGGCTCCATAGGCACAACTATGGACGAAGAGTCAGGCTCTGTGGGGAGAGATGACACAGCATGAGGCCTGCAGAACCAGGTCCATGGTGAGGAAACGCGCACCCTAACAAGGCAGTGTGCAGGGTGGCCAACCCAGGGAAGAGCTCATACAGGCATCCCTGTCTGAGTCACAGGCTGAAGAAAGCCCAGATGATCTGACACTGATTGTACCAGCTCTGGCAGAGGCAGGGCAGGATGATCTAATAGATATTCTTCCAGCCTTCCTGTCTGTTATTCCCAAACAAAATGACATATGCTTCCAAGGAGCTCTTCTCTGGTTATATGCACTATAATTAAGCAGGAAGTACACGCCCACCTCACTCTGAACAGAGAGGGCTGGGAAGCCAACAACAGCACAGCAAGGCTGCCTGGAGAAACTCATACAAGCACCCTCCTCAGATTGCTGGCGCTCAGACCCATGTGCTACATGGTGGCCTCTGAAAGTCCTCAGTTGCGTCCCACTAAAGACCCTGGGATGTTAGGGAGGGCATACTGGGCTAGTAGAAGTGGTGCCAGGATTTTGATCTGTGCTCTGCCACTAAGCAGAGGTCTCTTCCCTTTCAGAGTCTCCATTCTTCCAATCTCCCCTCCTTGATGACGGACCACTGATGAGCCTGGACCTTCATAGTGCTGCCTTAGGAGCTGGGGATATAGCTCAGTGGAATAAGCGCCTGCCTAGCAAGCGCAGGGTCCTGAGTTCAATCCCCAGTACTGCCAAAAAAAAAAAAAAACAAAGAAAATGAGACTCTGTCTCCATAAGACATAGTGCTGCCTTGAGCAAAACTCTGGCATGGAACTCCCACAGCCAGCCCAGGGCATCTGGAGGTCTCTTGGGAGCCCTGATCAGGGCATTTGGTAGGGCCTGGACTCATAGCATGATTCCTCTTCCAAACCCAGGCCTGGAGGAGGCTAAGTCTATAACCCTTGCAAGGAATAGAGTGCTGGGGTTGGGTATTGTCCGCCAAGAAAATCCAAGGGCCCCTACCTGGCTGTAGCAAGCTGAGGCATCCAGACCCCAAATCTTCAGACGTGGCTGGTGCCAACATCTCAAACCTCTCCTTGCCCATTTTCAGGGACTCACACCTGCCCTGCAGCTTCCTTGCTGCAAAGGTGACCAGACTGCACATCTGAGTCCTCCAAAGCTCCCTCTCTACTTAACTTCCAGGACCAAGTCACACACAACTCCTCAGCCCTGGGTGACCTCAGCTTCTGGATGTCCCCCAGAATCTATCTGGTTTAGACAGGCCAAGTTCAAGACAGGCTCAGAGGAGGAGGCCCTGGGGCAGAGACTGGGTGGGGTAAAGCAGCAGTAGCATGAGTTTCAACATCTGGAGAATATTCCCAGGAACCCAGGTCTCCTGTCCTCATCCTGGAAAGCAGTCACATGTTCAGAGCAGTGAAAGAGGAGGACCCTGCCAACATCCAAAGGGACTGAGACCGAGGAGGACAGAGGTTAGGCATCAAGTCCTGTGACTTGACTCATCCAGTCTCCATGCCCAGGTACAGCTGTTGACAGCCTGAGGTCCGCAGACACCTCTGTGCTCCAGTCCCACCCTCCTGCAGCTGTCAACAAGACCTTTGGAAGGCAGCCTCATCACAATGCCATGCCCCAGCTATCAGCCATAAGAGCGCCCATGCCTGGGATATAAAATCCGCTTAAACTCTCCTCCACAGCCCCCATGGCTGCTCCTGAACGACACCTCGCTACCTTCCTTCCAACTTCTGCTCCCCGCAGGCTGATGAAGACCACTTGCTCTCCCCTTCTGAATTCCCTGTGATGCTGTATCCTCACTGCCTGGCCAAGCCTGCCTCTCCAAGGAAGCTTGCTCTGGTTCCCCCAGCTCCCCCAGGACTCTCCCCGGTGCCTTGGGGGACACAACCTCGTGGCTACCCCTTCCAGGGTCTTGGAAATTGCAGCTTCATCTCTGAGCTCCACTTCCTGCCGCTTAATAGACTAGAGGGGCCACAAAGGGAGCTAGAGTCGAAGGGCAGGCTCCCGCATCTTGTCACTAACTTCCAAGGCTCCTGCCGCCACCGTGGGAGCCTGCACCTTCCGGTCCATGTTTCTGTCCATTTTCCGTATCTTCTGCCAGTGTTTTGTCTACTTAATGTGTGTTTAATTTCTATCTCCCTGAGAGGAAGGGTATTCACCTGGTTTCATTCACAGCTATGACCTGAGTCTGCACAAATGAAGGAGTGACTAATGAATGAATGCAGCAGGAAGAGAAGTCATGTAGCATCCCCATGTTGGTAAATTTTCTCCATGTGAAAACCCAACAAAGTCTGAGCTGAGGTAGAAGGATTCCTGGACTACGTGTCAAGGGCCCTGAGGCTTGAGACAAGCTATATTTCCTGCCTGTGGCCTCAGCTTCCCCATCTGTTCAATCACAGGGCTACAGGTACCCAATTGTTAAGTCTTTCAGGAGCTGCTCCTCTGGTCAGTGGCCATCTCGTACCCTCACTAGGAGCCTGGTCAATACCACATCAACTGTGGGCTTCCCAGTCGGTCTATTTCCTTCATCCCATACACATAGCCCAGGATATTTTTGGAAAGGAGACAGCAGCCAACTGCTGAAGGCCATGGCCTCAAGTGCCCAGCCCCCTGGCTTCTGGAGGCCCACACTCCTCACACGCTGCAGTGCACCCCATCTGCAAAGCCAGAGGGAGTCTGACATGGGATCCCCCAGCCCCTCAGCCCTATCTCCTTGGCTTCCCGCAGGCCTAGACCAGTTTCTGTCCTTTTTGTCCTATGGCTTTCAGGAAGGAATCCAAACAAGGCCCCATCTCCAGGGGCAGTTTTGTTCACAAGGATGCAGGGGGAGTGGAGAAAACATGACTGATTTCCTGTCCAACTCCATCTTCCCATGGGCAGTCAGTGCTGTTCATGGGACTGGGCAGCTTTTCCTGTTGGGATGTGAGGTTTGTATTGGTAGTTCTACAATGTGGATCCAAATTACCTGTCAGACCAAAGCAACACTCTTTCCCAAAGAGCACTGCTTTAGGGGCACCCCCACAAGACTCTCCCTGAGTGGGCCAGAGGAAAGTGGAGGCCTGGAAGGGCAGGATGAGCCTGTAGAGGAGGGCCGCTGGAGCAATCGCAGCAGGGTAGGAGGCCTGGCTGGGAGTACACTAGCCAATCCAGAGCAACTCCTCTCTGAGTTGAAAAGTTCTTGACCCCAGTTGCAGCTGTCTCTGGGGGTCCTGGAGACCTCTAGACAGATATGTAGAGGAGAACCCATGGGGCCCACACAAAGGGCCAGAGAAGGGGATTCAGTGTCAAGGTGAGAAGGCAGCGGAGGAGAGCGTTAGCATGGTCCCAGGTCGGGAGCACCGGGTCTAAGTGACACTGGGTTCAAACCTGACTGTATAATCACTCACTAACTAATCACTCATTAGGCAAGTTCCTGAACCTCTCCTACCATCTGAACGTGGGAATAACAGGAGCACCCGCCTCACAGGCTTCTTCGCAATCACGGTTGCCCACCACCACCAAAGAGTCCCAAATTATCATGTACTCACACGGAGCCTTGAGATACAGCCTGTGGCCTTCCCAGGCTCTGCGCTAGGTCCTCACTGTGCTGGCTGTGAGAAGAGTGGAACAAACTAGCCCATCCTGGAGGAGGCGCCCCCTGGAGGACTCTTGGGAAAGTTCAGGGCAGCAGTTCTAGGGGAGAACAGGACTGCCTCAGTTGGAGTGCATAGTCCTGCCTTGGACCCCCAGACGCTGCTCTGAGAGTCCGTTTCCTATCCTTTGTCATCGCGTCTCTCTTTGGAGAAGCTGAGGTTAGACCTTCACATCCAGGAGTTCCAACGGCCTTCAGATCAATCAGGAATCCACTACTTCTGGGGGCAACTTGCACCCCATCTTGCACCCTGTAGTTTCAATGATTTGAACTGCCAGAGGAAAAAAACATAATTCATGCAAATCAGAGCCAAATTGAAAATCTGTTCATCACTTCTCCTGGTGCCTGGGGTCCCTAGTTGGGGAATTTTTAAATGGCTCAGCTCATCTGAAGCCAAAGAGGAGGGAAGAGACAGATGGAGTTATGCATTTTACAGAGATTCTTGAGAATTGTCCTTGTGGAAATCCCCTCTGCCCGTCCATGCTGTAGCAGGAAAGTCTCATTCCATGACCTCCTCTTACTACAGATATTTCTCTGTGCACCTGACAGCTCAGGTGTGCTCCTGCAGGGGCTCGCTGACACAGTGGTCTTCTGAAGAAGTGTTTCTCATGCCGGTGGCTCAGGAAAACCCAAGCCTTGCTTACCAAAGAACCATTTTTCTGAAGCCCAAGAGAATGCAAGAGCATTGGTTTTAACAAGAGAATGTACACCAGAAGAGGGACTTCATGTCAATTAAAACTGACACCACCCACAAAGAGGAGAACCTTGGGCAAACCAGGCTTTACCCAATATGCTGGCTGCATGTCACTCTGGAACATCTCATTGAAAGAACCATGGAGATTCCCTTCCATGAGTGCTTCTGGGAAGAGAATCATGGGCATTGAATTGGGTTGCAGGATTTGACTCAATGTCTGGTCTACAAGAAAGGAGCCGGGCTCTCAGAGTTACCCTGAGGATCATGATCACTCAGCAAAGTCCACTCTTTCCTCAGTGGAGTAGTCAGGGCAAGCCAGAGAAATAGATCCAATAGGATATGTGGTAGGAGAGATTTATCTCAGAAATTAGTTCATAGAACTAGGGTGGGAGAACAAGCCCAAAATCTACAGGACAAGATGGCAGACTAATCATTCAGGTAAGAGTTGATATTATAGTCTTGAGTTTGAATTCTCGAGAGCCGGAGCTGAAACCTAGGTTGTGGTCTTGTGACTTCCCTCTGCTTCTTTGGGAAGACTCTGTGCTCAGAAGGCCCTTAGCTGACTGGATGAGGCTTACCAAGTGATGGAGTGTAATCTTCTTTAATACTATCTGTGATTTCAATGTCACATCTAAAAATTACCTCCACAGCAACACAAAGACTAGTGTTTGCCCAAACACCTGAGTGCCTTGCCCCATCCAGAATGGGAGAATGACGTAACTCTCACAACTCAGTGGGTTCTGTCACTCCCTTGACAGCACGCACTCCCTCACCCTGGCAGGTCCTGACTCTCTCCCCGTGACTGCCTGAGCTCTCCCGCACTGTTGTGCTTTGTCTGGTTATAGAGCATTCCTTCTGCACCCCTTGCCTATTCTAAGCTTTCCTGCCTCCTCCAGTGCCCAACTTCCATCCCCATTCCTCTAACGGGAACTCCCCTGGCTTCTCTGGGTTGAGTGTTTTCCTTCTAGGGCTCCTGAGTCCCCAGCTCTCCAAGCCCAGCGCGGGCCTTTGATCACATACCTCCTGGGCTCATTTGTCCAGCCTCATCTCTGAATGAGGAGACCCACTCCTACACCTCTACCTCCTGCCCACAGAAGGTTGGGAAGACTGCAATACATGCAAACCTCTGGGCAGTGGGATTTTCTCTGCAAGGTAACACAACGATAGGAAGTGGGAAATGCTGGATTAAAAAATAGAATCTAAGCAAAAACAGAAACAGCAATGAAAACCTGGAGGTGGCTCTGACTGGACTAAGCTAAAAACAAAGACAGAAGGGGGATAAATTGAGAAAAGGTGACCTCACTTGATAAATATACTGAACGGCTCCTGCCCAAAGTAATCTGCAAAAATGTGAGTTCTACTGTCCTGAAAAAGAGCAGAGCCGCTTCTGAACTGCAGCTGGGGCTTCTGGGCAGCATCAGGACCGCGTTAAGGGAGGGCTGAGTGAAAAACTCTGTGGAGACCTCTCCAAACAGATGAGTTCAAAGTTCTGCTTTTAATCGATTCAGTGTGATATCACCGGGCAGCATTTCCTCGGGACATAAGGAGGGCATTGATTATCAGATAGGTAGTGCAGGCAGACCAGACGATGAGAGCCCAGAGCCAGGGGTCGGAAGCTGCTTCAACTCGGTGACTGGCTTCCGAATGTGGCGTTCAACTCAAGCCCCGTCCCCCACAGGCAGATGGGCCCAGAGACTCCCTGGGGAACCACTCTTCAGCTTGTGAGAGGAAAACAGCAAAGACCCAGGATATCTGCGAGTGTCAGAGTGTGGCAAACTTCAACAGTTGCTGCAATTTCAACTAATTATGGACATTGTTCAGTGTGAAAAATGTTATATTCCCTGCACTGCTATGGAAATAGGCAAGAGCCCAAACCTACCTCTAGGGGGCACACGCTTCAGCTGGGCAAGTACTGCAAATAGTCACCTAGAGAATCAGCTTGACTCATAGAGGAGCCCCTTGGGGGCGAAGAGCTTTCTCTCGTCATGGAGGGAGAGCACTGCGGGAAGGTCCACTCCTCAGCACACAGGCAGTTTCCAGCAGGGCCTTGGCTCCTCCGCACACCACCTTCCATGGAGGCCTCCGAGGGGAAGGGCACCACAGCTCCCACGGGATTAGACGTCCCGCCCTTCTCTGCGCTCCCGCGGGGCATCTCCTGGCATTGTTTAATTGTCTGTTTAATTGCGCACCCACTAAACAATAAACTCGCAGGTGGAGCATGTCTCTCTCCCAATTTTACCCGCAGAGCCTACAGAGGACATGGGATATTGTGGGCCACAGCTTTGAGCGTTGCCTGCTTCAGGCACGCTGAGAGAAACTTTACTTCATAACGATAGCTGCCATTGTTTAAACAGGCATTATGTGTCACATGCCGCTAAGCACTTGGCAAACACTGGCTCATTGAGTCCTCGGAATAATCTTTGGAGTTTGGCATTATTAATCCTATTATGCAAATAAGGGATAACCCAAAGTTCAGAGAAGCTAAGTAATCTGCCCAAGGTCACACAGCTCTGGGCTAGATTGAAACTAGGAACTGCCCTTGATCCCCACAGGTGGTAGTAAGCTCCCCTTCCCCCAAGTCAGACCATATTCTGTGTAGAGTACCGATGTATCACAGCACATTTTATGCTTCATGCCAGATGTGGGAAAGATCCAAGGAGCTTTGCGTGTTTGACAAACACATACACTGGAAGGCAGAAGGATTTGCAGTTGTCAAGATAGGAAGCTCCCAGAGATAGGGCTTCTAAACCCAGAGGATACTCCACAAGAAAGCAGAGACAGGTACCAAGCTGGACACCAGGACAAAGAGAGGAGGCCAGCAAAGTACAGAGCGCGGAAGCAGAAGCAATCGTCGTCCTGTGCTCGGGTCCTCAGCACCTCTCTCAGGCTCATGGGGGTTTCTTCCTGATACTCAGGGCTGGCTACATCAGCAAGCCCCGGGTCTAGTCGCAGACCCAGCTGGCTCCCAGGCAGGAAGCAGAGAAAAGAGAGCATGTCCCAGGTGGGGATCACGGCAGACTGACAGGGACAAAAAGCACGGGAGCAAAAATGGCGAGTATTTTGCCTGCTGTCACGCTGCAGACCTTCCGAGCCATGTGCTAAACAATCTGGGCTGCTCTGGCTGTGCAGGTATGTGTCTCCCTCAAGAGCCACTTCAGCTACCGCTACTCTCTGTGGAAAACTGAGAGAGGAGTTTGTCATCGCTACAAGAAAGAAAAGTAGCCTGCTCATTTCATCACAAAAACTCCTGTGAGCCTAAGGCAAATGGTCTCAATTCTTCCTTCCACTTGATTTATACTGAAGCCATTGTTCACCCTGATGGTGCTCAATACATCACTGGAATGAACAGTGCATCTTGGTATTTCGCCCTCCAAAGCTCATAGAGAAATGGATGCTAATGAAGAGACCTCCCGTGTTTTCCTAAGAAGGCTATCACCTCTGATAATACAGAGCGCTTCTGAAGATCAATAAAGGCAATAAATCAATGCAATTTATTAAATACAACAAGCACTTTCCTAGACAAGCATTGGAGAAGAGTCCAGAATAGCAAGTTACCAGCACTCAGCATGAGAAAAGGTGCCAATGGCTACTTACTGTTATGAAAAAGACTCAACTAATAGTTCAAGAAGAGATTTACAGCAGAAACATGGCGTTCACAAGCCCCCACCCCACCCCTCCTAGGGCTTACCCTGCAGCTACACTCCTCAGTATCTTTGGACAGAACCCATGTGCCACCCTTTCTGCAGAAATGACCAGTTTGACTCTGGGACAGAATGAACAGATGTTCAAGTGAACAAGGGCAAGTTCCACTCAGCAAACAAAGCACAGGGAGGTGAGAACAAAAAGGATAGGTGTCGACAACGTGAGACCAATCTTCACGCATGTCCATTCTCTGTTTCTAAAATTGCAGGGAACAGCTCTTCCTCCAGGAATATAAAAGTCATTCTGAAGGCCACCTCCATGCCAACCCTGCTCTGGACATTTACACAGAGCTGGGAAGAGGACAGATACCTCTCCCCTAAAATTGCAGGACAGGATTGCCATATCCTCACGTTAGCCACTGCTCTGTTTTGACCTCTCTCCTCTGTACAGCCGCTAAAGACAAAGAGTCCAATGTGCCAGAGCTGCTGTGAAGCCATGGTGCAGGTTTCCAGACTCTTTCCCAGGCACGAAGCCTTGGAAAAGCATGACTCTCCATGTTATCCTTCCATCCATCTATCTACTAGCCAAAACCCTAACAATCCACTCATTTATTCATTCCTCTACCTGCCCATCTAGCCATGCATCCTTACATCCACCCATCCATGCATCCATCCACCCACTCATCCATGCATCCATCTACCCATTAATCCCTCCTGCAGCCCATCTATTTACCAATCCATCCACCTATCCGTTCATCCCTTATAACATTCATCTATCTACCAATCTCTCTATTCTGTACATACCTACTGAGGGCTCCACTACACAGAAAGTTTGGTGGGAAGGCAGAAGATCTTTCCAGAATCCAGTGTACAAAACAAGTGAGAAAATGGCCTGCTGGCCGGTGTGACAAGGTGGAACAGGCTCAAATCTGTCAGAAGTGAAACCTGGGCCCCCATCTCAGCTCTGTGTCCTTTGGTAAGTCATTAAATCTTCCAGTGCCTTCCATGCTAAATCTGAGAAACATAGTTAACAATGGCACAGATAGGTTTTTGAGCAGATTAAATTATATAATGGATTGTTCCCCAAAGAGTAGTAAAGTGTATCACTGGCAGTACAAGATAATTATAAGTGTAATGGGGACAAATCTTTTATCTAAAATAGATACTTGTTTTAGAAAAAAAAACAAATATCAAACTCATAAATTCACAAATATCATTGCCTAAAATATATTTAAAGTTTAAACATAGCTTAAACAGAATGAACAAATCTTATTTATAACACATTTCAATAGTATCTAGAATATATAAGAATTTCTACACATCAGCACAAAGATTTTAAAAGGAAAAATACAAGACAGACTTGAACAGATACTCAAAAAAGGTGTCTAAATAGTAAATATAAAAATATGCCTAATCTCATTAGTAATCAAGGAAATGCAAACTAAGAGCATAGAGAGTTGTTATTACACAATCCCTAGGATGGCTAAATGAAATCAGTGACGACACTAGATCAGTATAACTAGAAAGTGATCGATACTTACAAACTTGGCATAAACTTGTATCATGGGATTATAAATTGGTATGAAAATTAGAAAACTTATTTGGTATCACCTACTAAAATTGACAAACACATGTTTTACAATTCAACAATATACTCACCATAAATGTACTTCAGTAACTATGTACAAGATGATCATATTACTGTTATTCCTAATAGTTGAAAATTCAAAACAAATTGTTCAAAAACAGTAGAATCAACCGTGTGCTATTTGTATGCAGTGGAATTCCACCCAGCAATGAAAATGAATGAGCCAAAGCTATACGCAAAAGTGGAGGTAAATCTAGGGGAAATATTTGGAGGGGGATTAGTGGCAGTAATAAATTATAATAAATTATTAAAAGTTTAAAAATAAGCACATATATACACGTTTGTGTGGAAAAAATATCTTCCAAGTGTAATACTGAATTCTAGAAGAACTCTCTCAGCCTAATGAGAACAGTCTTAATCTGTATGACCATCTTTTGTTGCCATTCCAACAAAACACCTGACAGAGACGGAGTACTTCACAACATCAGAAACTTATTACTCACAGTTCCCAGGTCGGGAAGTCTAAGATCAAGGCGACAGCATAGTCAGTGTCCAGTGAGGGCTGCTCTATCTCCCAGATGCTGTCTCTCTTGGCATCCTCAGCCGGCAGCAGGGTGAGACCACATGCTCATATAGTGGAAAGCAGAAGGACAAACTGCCGCCAGTTCTCTCAAGTTCTTTTTCAAGATGCTCATCTCATTCATGAAGGCAGATTCCTCATAGCCTAATCAACTCCTGGAGGCTCACATTCTAATCCCATTGCATTGGGGATTAAATTTCAACACGAATATTGGAGACACACAAACGTTCAAATCACAGCATAGACACACACACACACACTGTATTGTCCTGGATGTGTAATGAACAAACACCAGCAAACTAAACAATAGCCTGAAAGCTAGAATAGGGTTAGCTAAGCAGAAGCGAGAGGGGGACACTAGAGAAGTTTCAAAGGTCCAAAGCCTGCTTCTTGACCTGGATATCTGTTTCACTGATAGTGTCTTGACCTCTACACTTGTGCTTTGTGTACTTTTCAATATGTTATATTCATAATATCTAAAAAGTTTTCCATTCATGCACAGGGCCATGACTGCAGCAAAACTGAGAGTAATAACAACTAAACTGATGATAGAACAAATTAGCCTTTACAAGGTACAGATCCTGTTCTGTGCACTTTACAGAATGTGTCCCAGTTGTCACAACTATCCTAGGAGGAGCATAATACCATCAGCCCCACTTTATAGATAGAAAATCAGACACAGAGAAGCAAAGTCACTCATCTGAGGACACCTGAGTAGTCTGTGGCAGAGTCGGGATGTAAACCAGGCAGCAAGCAAAGATCTGTCCTTGACCATCATGCCGTGCTGCTCTCATGAAGAGTACTGGTATGACAGCTAACACCCAGGTCCCACTCACTCAGTGCAGGCTGTGGTCACTGTAAATAATCACCTTTCATCTTTATCACCACTTTCTTCTGGGGGATCTATCTGTCATAGACCACCCCTCTCCAGATTTAGTTTTTGTTTTGATCGTAGTATTCCTTCCTCCTCCTCCCCAGGGTTTGTGCCCTTGTTTCAAGAAGTCTAATGAAATATGTAAATCATCCATCTTTGGTTCCTTGGGGTCTAGGAGACACCAAGCCACAAGGACACAGCCTTTAAAACATACTCTGGATCAGCCAAGCTGATACCATGAGACATGGGCCCCATGCTCACCAAGGGGATTTGGTGGCACCAGAAGATAGCTGTGACTGGAAGACCACCAGAAGTTTTCCAGCTTCGGGGAGTGCTGTTAACATGGACACAGGTTCTCAGATATTCAGGAGCCAGGCACTAAGAGTAGCAGGATCACAGAGAAACCTTCTCCAAACAGCGGTCATTTGCTCCTCCTAGGAGGAAGGCCAAGATGGATAATACAAGTTTTTGCAGAACGAAGCAGAAAAGAAATGGTCTCCAAATGCCAGGAAATGTAGATGTGCTGAGATCCTAGATCATGAAGATATTGCCTAGAATAAGATCAGTCAAGCTGCGTCTGCCCCCGAGAAACACAGTGGCACCTTGGTTCACAGACTCTTTTGTTTTCAAACAATTTGGTTTGCAAACAGAATCATTTGGCAAAATTTTGTTTTTGTTTGCAAACTCTGCATCAGGTGACAAGATGGTGGCCATCTTTCCCACATAAATACAAACAAGGCCATATTTTCCAAAATCATAAAACAAATGAAGTTTGTGAACTGAACTACCATGGTATCACTGGTGAGACTGTGGTTGTGGTCATCTTCAGGGGATATGAACCCCTCCTCAGGCTCCTCTAGATTCTGCTGGAAAGAAAACCTATTTGACTTATTGTCCGAAGACTACTATTATGGCCTTGAGTACCTGCACAACCCTTTAGTGCTAAATTTATTTGTAATCATTGCAGTGAACTGCTTAATTAAAACTAATGGTCTTACTCATGCTAAGTGCCTTGTTGTTGGAAATCCCTTTCTCATGACTAATGGTATCCAAGAAAGTGAAATAAAAATATGTGGCAATTAGATTTGAAGAGACCAGATTCCTGTATCTGAGCCCTGTCTCAGGTGGAGAAATTTCACCACCAGACACCTGTGTGGACAGCTCCACAGCTTCAGCTGTGGGGACAGAATGGTCTGCTTGTGAGCTGCCATTCCTGAAAGCCAGATGGCAGGGGTAGAGCCCCCCTCTGCAGGCCTCCGACCGAGGGTGTGATTTTCCATGCACATTATTAATGAGTTTCACCCTAAAGTTATTTTGGCTGCATGTGGAGCTTAGAGAACTTGGGAATGCAACTTGGCGGGCAAGATCAGCTTTAAAATGCAGCCCTTCCCCAGCCTGTTAAAAAAAATCATAATATCAAAGGAGGAAATGGAAGGGGGGCTGAGAAGAGACAGTAGCAAACAAGGGCTGGGAAAAGTAAGGAAACGAATACTCAAAAAAATGTTTTTTAAGGGAATATTTTTTAAACATTCAGCAGCATTTCCATTCTGCCCCATTCCTCCTAGCCCTGAGGCCTCTCTCTTACAAGAAGTCTTTCCCATTCTCCTCAGCGTGGTCAACAGGGGTAGATCCTTCAGTGCCACCGAGTCATTTCCCAAAGCTTTCCCTTGATTTCCCCAGGTCTCCTCCCCAGAGCACTTTTCCTCCTGGACATTCCTTCCTAGTAGCCTTTCGGCCCTTCATTCATTTAATTATTCATCAAAACAGATACAGATGCCCTGCAGAGCAGATGCTAATGCTGGGTCTTAGACAAGTCAGCTTTCCCTGTGGGTCTCTTGTGCTGTTCAAGGAACTTGGTTTCCCAAGAGTAGGAAGCCCTGTGGATTCATGGCACTCAATGGCCATGAACCCAGCTGGATTCTGCATGATGGGCAGTGGCCTCACAGGCTTCTGCACTCACCCGAACAGGACACTGTCAATAGCATCGCTGCCCATCTTGCCAGATAGCAGTTGGGAGCAGAGAACCGGCCCCTCAAAGCAGAGGGAGGTCCTGGCAGGCCAATCCAGCTTTCCCATGTAAGGGTCACACCTCTGAACAGCTGCAGCTGAAGCCCCAACTTTATTCCTTCCCTTTGTGGAAAGAATGGGAGGGGACAATGACAGAGACTGAGCCCAACACACAGAAAGCAGAACATGGGAAAAACAACCAACCCTTCACCTGTATAGGAATGACAGAACTACCTGAACCCCTGTCCGGGTGAGCGTCCTGAAAGGTGCACTCTCTGCCTGGCAGCTGCTCACAAGGGACGTGTGGTGGTTAGTCACGGTGCTACCACTGGAATGGAGGAGGGAACGCCTAGCAGATTTGTGCAGCACAGGTCTGGGTGTGTCTGTGGATGACTGGCATGCAGGCTAGCAAAATGAGAGCAGAAGACCCACCAGGAATGTGGTGGCACCAACCAAGAGGGTTACAATCTGGATAGGATAAAAGGGTCAGAAGCAGTAGGAAATGTCCCTGTTTGAGAAGTACTCCAATCTCTGCCATTGCCTTTGGACAGTGGTCTCTAGTGTCTTCTCCTTTCCATGCAAACTCAAACCAGTGACCCTGCGGTGAGCTTCCAGGCCTTTGACTTCGAGCTGCTGCTGCACCCTTGACCCCTCTTGTTCTGTGACTTCCATCTTCATGGACTGAGCATCTGCTAAGTCCCCTGGCTCCACAAAACACATAAAGCCACTGTGGACTGTCCGTATTCTGAGCCTATAAACCTACCTCATAAATCCTGTTGCATACTTATACACAGATTTTCTCTTGCTTCTGTTCCTCAAGAAAGCCAGAACTAATACAGGAGCTGTGTCACACACCCCCCAGGTCCTAGCACAGCTCTCACTGTGTGTGGAAGCACTTTCTCACTAAGCATCCTCCCAAGGTGAAGCATTACTTTCTCCATTCATCAGATACCCGCACTGCTCCTCACAGCAAAGCTCCGACTGGCTTCCATGCATGAGAAGAAGTCTTGGGAGGCACACAAAATGCAAGTGAAGCCAAGGGTGGGGTTGCGTCACTGGAGATCCAAAAGAGGAAATCTTGTCATGATTGTAATACTTTATTTTTTAACTCATATTAATTTTTAAATTTTACATTAAAATTGATTTTCCCGGATTAAAATCTTCCGCAGAAGTTTCCACAATACATTACTTTTTATGCTACAGGCCGCCATATCTGGCCTGGAGTTTAGGGTCATTGTCCTGGGTTCCCTAGGTGCTCACATATCACAAGCATGGTCCCTCTTGCTCCCACTGCAAATCTACCACACAAAGGACTAAAGCAAAATGTCCAGCTACAGCCTAAATTACTCACCATTGCCTGGGCCAGGCCAGGCCGTGAGATTCTGGTGATGAAAAATCCTCTTTCCTGAAACTCTCTGCTATACTTGGACTTCTATAGCCGTCACTTCACTTCAGGGGAAAGGGAAGCCACCAGACATACTGTTCCAGGACAAGATTCGACAAAGTTGCAGCTTCCCAGCCAAGGTATCAACAACTGGGAGGCCTTGGACCTCATTCCTTCTAGATCACTTCAGGGAGCTGTGAGGGAATTTTTCTTCCATTGGCAGACAGCCTCCTCCAAATCCCAAGAGAAGTTGCTTTCTCCAAGAGAAAACTTTGGCAGACACATCAGTTAAGTGTATCAACATGAGAGGTGACCCAGAATACATCTGTTTGGAGAGAATCTCCTAGTTACGTTGACAAACACCAGAAACTCTAAACTTGTCTCTGGCAAAGCCTAACGTCTAGATTCTTAAATCCAGCAATAGCCACTTTCCATTTTCTTTTATGAAAATCTTGATGTGTCCCCAGCGCCATGCTGGGTGATAGAGAAGCTCACCATGTCTTCCCCACAGTGACCCTGAATGGAGAGACACCACACTGGCTCATCTTACAGCACACACAGATCTGTCAACATGTCTTCTTTTTTCTTGGAAAGGTTGCAATCAGGGTTAAATAATAAGTGATTACAAAGTGACTTTCTCATTGAAATGAGAATTAATATTAATGCAATTATATGCTGATGGCTTCAGCGCTCTGCTGAAATGGATCAGCATTTAAACTCTATCATTTAACAAAAATAAAACCATGCCACAGTGGCTACAAGAGTATGTCAAAAGGCAGAAATGCACAAAGGACTCTACTGGGTGCAATTTTTGCCAGACTACTCTAAGAATTAGAGTGCAGGAAGAAAAAAATATACAACTCGCTCAGTTGAAAATGTCTATTCCCATAAAAGGTTAAAGTTGCTTTATTTTTATGAAATACGACAAATAAGTTCTTAAAGTCCCTGAATTCCTCAGCTACCTCACCCAAAATCATTGTTTTATGGAGCTTTTAAGACCTTAAAAATATAGCACTGCAGCTAAAATAGGGCCATTCCCCAAGCAACGGGGTTGTAAACAGGGTGTTAGAGGAACAAAGGAGTCCTCTAGAACTGCAGAAACCCGCCAGCCATTTCCTGCAACCCAGACAGTGTGACCAACACTGCAGTACTCCCACTCTGCCACACACCTAGAGCTGTGCCTCTGAATCTCTGCCAGTGCACCATCAAACAAATAGGTCACTCGAACCCTGGAAATCCAGGGCTAGAAGGGACCTTGGTAGTTCTCCAGGTCATCCCAACTATAGCACAGCTCTGAAAATGCAGGTCCAAAGGTGGAACCAACCGTTCGTAGAATCTGGGTCCAATCCGAGGCCTCTAGATGCCAAGCCTGGTGCTACCTTGCCTGCTATCCACTGTCACGGCTTGAACTGTGTCCCTGAAAAAATAGATATTTTGGAATCCCAGCCACTAGGTCTTCGGAATGTGACCTTAGTTGCAGATAAGGAGTCTTTCTAGAGGTTGTCAGGTTGAAATAAGCTCATTAGGGACAGCCCACAAACCAGGATGACTGCAGTCTTTATGAAAAGGGAAAATTTAGAGAATTTAGAGAGAGAGACAGAGAACCAGAAAGAGAGAGAGGGAGAGAGAGAGAGAGAGCCATTTGTAAGCAAAACAGAGAGCCTTCCACCACATCCTTCTTTCACCACCCTCAGGAAGAACCAACTCCCTGAGACAATGTGTTTCTGCTCTCTGCCCCTCCCAGCTTATGAGATTTTGTGTCAGTAGCCTAAGCAAACCCATGCTCAACCTCAGCTGTCTGGAGTGCAGTTTATGTCTGTGTCGGTCTATGCAGATATGTGGCTTGATTTCACAGTTCAAATATCTATAAACCTTGACTTCTTTAAAAATGGAAAAAGAAAAAACCAAATTCCCCAAAGTCTCTTTTACAAATGGCAGCCTCTGACAAGCTTGGTCCAAATCCAGGTGGAGAACAATAATCCTGTAAAATAATATTTTTCAACTAATAATGTAATTATTATTACATTTTAGTGATAAAGACATTTAGACACAGAGAGATTGTAAAACCTGCCAAAGGAAAGCAAATCGTAAGTGCTAGAGCTAATATCCATCTTATCTCTATTTGGTTCCAGAACCAAAGTTCCTAAGTAGCACACTCAGCAATAGGTAGTAAACTGCCCATCACTAGCAATAGGTGAGCACCAGTCAGAGACCACCAGGGAGAGAGACCTTTTAAGGAATTCCTTCCCTTGGAGAAGAGGAGAAGTGAAGTCTTCGGATACCCTTCCAGCATTAAGCCACCCTGAGTTTGCAATTCTATACTTACTGCTATCGTGAGTAATCCAGAGAAATTTCAAAGAGGAAGCAAGATGTGAAAAAGAGTCAGAATTAATGTAGACAGAAGGTTTCGAAACTAATGCTGAAGGGAGGAAATTTCAGTAGACAGGAAGAGTAGAAGTGAGTGTTAGTAACTGTGAGTCATTAAGCCTTCCTAGTTAAGAAATGCCCAAAGCCTCAGTCCCGCCAGTCTTGAGGCTGCTCACTGGAGCCTCTTGGGGTCCTCCATTGCTGGTGCTGCCTGGTTAGACTGTGGGGAGCCCTTTCCACTCCTGCATATCTCACGACACAAAGGATAGGTGCAGGGCCAATGCTCCAAGCTCTTCACTTCGCATCCTTCCCAAACCTAAGTTAAACACACAAGCACAAAATGCTTCTGTAGTTCTCTGAACTCTACTCTGCTGGTGTCTGGGTACCTGCATGGCTACATTATTCTCAGTGTGAGCTCCTAGCTCAGGCAGAGGAAAGAGAGGAGATTTCAGAGCCCTCAAATCCCAAAGCAGCTGCCAAATTTATGCAGAATCAAAACCATAGCTGCTTGAAGCACGGTTTCCTATGTCTGCCACAGTTCAGGCAGCAGACAGGTGTTTCTGTCAAGGCAGCCACAAAACATGAAACTTGCCTATTTTCAAACTGAGTTTATATTTTCTCTGGTTTCACCAGGTTGCTGTGCAGAATGTCTACTCAGTATGTAACACATTCTGCACCTGCTTTGGAATGGAAAAGGTAGACTCCCAAGGCACCCTGAAGGGTTTCTAGATCAGTGGGAGAAGAGTTACTCCAAAGCCGGGCTCTGGGAGCCTAAAGAGGCTCCATGAAGCTCCCAAGTAAGGCTGTGAGAAGACTGTGCTCTGCTGCTGAGTGTGGGCAGCGGGAGCAAGGCACACAGGACAGCCCGGAAGCCTGCCAGGGGACACAAGAGAGGCTGGAATCCACCTGCAGTGTAGGTGTCCACCAGGCAGGACCAGGAGAAGCCTCGGGAGGGGAGGCTCGGGTTTCACGGCACTCTCCCACTTTAGAAAAGATGCTCTAAGCAAACCTTAAATTCACCACTCTCCATCAGTTTCTGAGACACATCTTCTCATTTCTGCCAAAGAAAACAGGAACCTCTAAAAGAGAAAATAAACAGAAACTATAGACTATCTTGCATCTCTTTAGAAGTGTGCCTTATCCTGCTTGCCTAGGTGCCAGCAAGGCTGGCCCACCCATCACGCAGGACTCCTTCTGAGCCTCGTGGAGCACAGGAGCCTTTTCTTTCCTTGGCATCCATGAAGCTCAGAGCTATATCAGTGCTTACTTGAAAACTCCATTGTTATTGGGGTTTCTAGTATATTTATCCCCACCTGTGGCTCCCATCAAATGACCTCTGCTTGTTAATTGCCTTTGTTAGGGTCCCATTCTGCCCACATCTCTTATTGTAACCTGACTCAATCCCATGTGGAAAGAAATAACAAACACCATAAAATTTATTTAAGATAAGATCGGGAGAGAGACCCTGAGGCAGGAGATGAACCCTTCCAGTGACTACACAGAGCCTTGGAGCTGAAAGGTAACATCATGTTTGATGCCTCATTTTTTCAGAGGAAATGTGATGTTCAGTAGGCAAGACTTTCCCACAGCCACACGGCCATAGTGGACAAGTAGATAGGAACAAACTAGCTCAACCCAACACAGTGTGATTTGCCCCACAGCTGCTGTATGGGGTGTGTTCTGATATTTGGGGCTCTATTCTTGGGAATTCTGTACAGCCACACAATCTCTTCTGAGCAGAAATCTTCTCTTCTCCCTTCATTCTGTGTACTCCTCCAAAAGCCCTTTCTCAGATCACAGTGGAATTTAATTTGCTGCTGAGGATTAATACTTAGAAAGGGTGAATGGCATCCTTACAAGGCTAAAGATACACATGTCACCCAACAAACTGTAACCTCAGCATTTGCTATGAAACCATGCAAATGTAATTAAGCATCAACAAGACCTCCCAATGCCTGCAGCTATATGCAAAATATACTGTTTGTCCCCAAAGCGCCAAATATCTTGTGTCAAGTTTCTTTCCTCCCATTCTGCCAACAACACTTAGAGAAAAGCACAGATTTCTCTTGAGAATTTGTTGTTCTGCTTGTTCTCAACATGAAGTGACAATTCCTTGAGTGAAGAGCCTGAGGCTGCTGTGAAAATAGGAGACAGAATGTGCCCCTGACAACAAGAAGCAAGGCTGGTAAACTCTCAGGGAAACACTCTTGTGTTCCTGCCTGGTACCTTTCAAATCTCCTCACCTCCAGCCCCCTCACAAGGTCATGTTCAAATGCCTTACCTGCCTACCATGCTTTCCTGGACTCTCCCTGCCTACTTCTCCAGCTGTAGTTCAGTGTCCCCTACCCTTTGCCTTGCATTCCAGAAACAATGAATTGCTTGTAGCTTCCTAAGCACACAGAGCCTGGTTCTGGACCTCTGCTCATGGGACCTCTTCTTCCCAGTTTCCACCCATCCATTGTCTCCTTTCTCTCTACACAGGGGCCTGGTGAAATTACTTCTTGTTACCTATGGGCTTAAAATTTTTCTTTTTGCAGTATTCCAGTGGATCAGAAAGATACATTTCATCCCAGGACTCTTCAGTTCCCCTTCCAAGTTCAGGGGTCCCAGAAACTGCTCCTAGTGGGAGGTTATTAAGTTTGTATCTATATGTGCCCCCAAAGCTTCACGTGCTCATAGGTGGGCTTTCAGAGGTGGTTGGATCTAGGGCATGTAATTCTAGGATTAAGGCTGTGATCATCGGATTAGTCCTCTGACTGGTTTAACATTGCTCTGGGTGTGGCTAATGGGAAGCCCAACCATGAGTGTGGGCGGAACCACCCAAAAAGTTTGTAGCCCAGGTGAGATAAAAGGGAAAGGGAGGGTTATTGAGGCAGCTTGCTGCTTCACTGCCTCCTGCCATGGATTGTTTCTCCTCTACAATGCTCCTCTGCCATGCCACCCTGTGTTGAGACTTCTATAAACTGTGAGTTGAAATAAAACTTTCTTCCTATAACTCTGGATGTCATGTATTTTTTTTTTCCAGCAGTGAGAAGGTAACTAAGACAGAGGGATTTTAAAGTCCCAGTTGAAGCATAAGAAGCTTCAGCATCTAGTCCTCTTTATTGCAATCACAGAAGCCAGCAAAACTCTTTTATTTCTGTTTCTGAAAAAATGTCCCATGAACTTCAGTAGACATTTTTCTTTTCTCCACCCTCAGACATTTGGAGCCTCCGAAACCCCAAGGGTCAGCTGGTCACGGCAAAACTGAGGTGTGGATAAATGGAAGAACCCGGGAGCACTGCGGCTTTCACTAAGAACTGCAGTTGAGTAAACAAAAGGGGGCTGGGAAGCACCCAGACATTTCCACAGACTGAGTCAAAATCCCAATTTGCACTGTTGATAGAACCTTAAATTAAATCATTCAAGAGATATTTACTTAGGAATTCTTTGGCACAACTCTTTATACAATTACAGAGGGTATAAAGGCTTGTGCAAAATCTTTGATCCACCTTTTTCCAAATTGAGTGATCAAGGCCAAGAGAGGCCAATTAATGAAATCACTAGGGAAAACTTGCATTCCCCAGCCCTGCCTGCTGCCCTCTCACCCCTCATCAGCTGCCTTGAATCCTGCTCTTGCTAGGAGGTTTGGGAGCAGCTGCATACTTCCCAGGTGGAGCCATTGCATCAAAGCATGGTTAGAAGAGCTTCTTGGCCACAATGAGAGAGAATATTCTCTGCAACTCCCAAGGTGACCAGGTAATTAGTTACAGGCGAGTGTCATGGTGTCTGGGGCTCTTATCCTCATGCCCTCATCTTTCTATGACCCATGTCTCTCCTTGACCAAGACAAAATGGCACAGGTATCCACCACTGCCTGGCTGGACCTCTCGTAACCAGAATCTTCTGTAGAATTAAAATCATGTTGGGACAGCAGTCAGGAGCTTTCAGAGTTCAGCACCACTCCAGATGGCCTTCCCTCCTACAGAGCCATCAACTAGCCTGAGGTTCTTCAGCCCCAGTACATTTTTACACACACACACAACATTTCTAGTTTTGTATCAGAGACAGCACAGACATGGCAGACATCTGGGGTACTTGACCAGTGCTTCAGTGGTCAAGATTTGTTGCCCGCAAAGAGATGGGTTCTGAACTATATGGAACCTCAGTGAGGATTCTGTTGTGGGGAGTTTGATAAGTCTTTCTCCTTCCTGTGAAAAAAGCAGTTCATTCTTAGGAAGCACCATCTCTAAGAGGTAGGAGTTCCTAGGTTCCCACAGTGCAGTCTAAGTTCAAGACAGATGGAGGTGATTTACTAGATGTAACAGAAGTTGACTGAAGCAGCCAATTTAATCATGAGGGTCTGTAGAAGATAGGCGTTGGAGGAGATGTGCCAACATGGCCGAGGTGGGAGAGCAATAAACAGCAAATAGTGCTGGCTTGAATATGAGAGGGAGCCATAAGCCATGGCATGTGGACAGCCTTTAGAAGACAGAAAAGGTAAAGAGGAACATTCTTCTCCAGAGCCACCAGCAGGAACGCAGCCTAGTCATTCTAGATCTCAGCCCAGTGACGCCCAATTTGAACTTCTGCTCTCCAGTAATAAATGTGACGTTTTAAGCCACCAAGTTGGAGTTAGTTTGTTGCAACAATAATAGGAAACTGATCCAACTATCATCAGCTATTCTTAGAGTTCTTAGAGAAATTACGGCAAAAGAGCTTAATAAGTTGTAGACCTTACACTATCAGGCCCAGAGCTTTAACCTAGGTATTTGACTCCAGAGCCAGGACTCTTAGTTACTAAACTATACTGCTGACTACTAATTGGATCTCAAAATTAATAAAAAGAACAAATAAAAAGTAAGATACCACCTGAGGTTGTAGAGTTTAAGGTTGAGCTAAAAAGTAATGTACAAGCAAGGATAGAGATCCCACAAAGCATTGCACTAGGGGAAAATACAACAGTTTACTTTGCAAAAGTTAGAATTAAATAAAATGAACAAGGTTTGCTACTAGAATTATACAACAGTTCAGCTGCTCTGGAAAACATGTGGGTGGCTCCTGAAAGGTTACTACGTGATGTGCAATCTATTCCTAACTGTAAATCCACCAGAAAAAAAGAAAAGAAAGGAAAAAAGAAAAAGCACGGAAACAAGTACCTGTACACAGTGTTCACGGCAGCACAATTAACAATAGCTAAAAGTAGAGATGTTCACCGTCCATAAGTAGGTAAGTGGAGAAAAAAATGTGGTATATACATGCAGTAGAATATTACTTCACTGGAAAAGGAATAGAGTTCTGATATATGAGCCAACAATAACCTAGAAGGACCTACAAAGACATTATGCTAAGTGAAAGAACCCAGGCACGAAACATCACATGTCCTATGATTCTATTTATTTGGAATCCAGAATAGATATGGAGGGCGTGGAGGCAGACATACAGTTTTCGTTGTCAAGGGCAGGAGGAAGAGAAGAGTAGGGAGTAACTGCTTAATGCTCATTGATGGGGGTGATAAGATATTCTTGAACTAGCTAGAGATACTAGTTATACAACACAGCGAATGTCACTAAATTTGTCACTTTAAAACTATTAATTTTACCAAATGTGAATTTTACCACAATAAAAAATAAGGGAATGTTACAAAAGCGTAATGAGAACAAGGCTGGGCACATATTAAGCTGGTGTTTATATTGTCAGTATTACTGACAATCTGGTATTCTTATACTGTCACAAAATTTTTAAATTCCACAGAGCCAAGCCACTCCTTTTCTCCTCTCCCTTTTGCCAAGGCAGCCTCATTCATCTCCCTGACCTTGTGTCACCTACACATTGGCATCTCTCAATTCCTACCACCAACCTAGACCTCATGTACACTCCAGGCTCATTTATCCAATTGCCTCCTTGACACCTCTATTTGGATGCCTCCAGGGCATCTCAATTGGCATGTCCATAACAGAACATCCCCTTCTACCTGTCCCTTCTCAGTCTTCTTTGTCACTGACAACAATGGCACCATCATCTGCTGGTGACTCAGGTAAGAAACCCTGGATCATCCTGGACACTTCTCTTTCTCCCACCTCCCACATCACAGTCATTACCACAAGCTTCCAATTTCACTTCTGCACATACGTTAACACCATGCCCTTCTCTGCACCTCAACAACCAGCACCCTCATCCAAGTGGCAGGTGTCCCTACTTTATTTCTACCAATCCCTGCACACCTCTTTCACACACAACAGCAAAGAAGTTGATAATGGTTTAATGTAAGTCAAATCATGAGTCACCCCCTACTGGTGCTTCCCATTCCTTGTCAATAGGAGAAAATCCAGTTCCTCACACTGCAAAGTGGCCCTCAATGCTCTTCATCATCCGGCTCCTAACTCTTCAGGCCTCATCTTGCCATTGTCTGCCTGGCTAATTGTTCTCCCACAATGGAACTACCATCCTCCTCTCTTTGCCTCTGGCCTTCAGCAGATACTCCTTCTTCAAGCTGTTCTCTTAATAATTTTTGGGTCCTGAACCCTGCTCAAAGTGTTTTTGAATGTATAAAATGAAATGTGCATGATTACAAATGAAACCAACTATATAAAACAACATTTGTGATGTGCCTCTCTGATGCAGAATTAGTCATTGGGGAGGTTATGTACACATGTGGCAGAGGCCCATGAAAATCTCTATACCTTCTACTCAATTTTGCTGTGCACCTAAAACTGCTCTACTCTATAAAGTCTACCTAAAAAGATGTTGGTGATGTAGTAAAAATAATAATATATGTGTGTCTTAATCAATGTGTTTGCTAATAAAATCTAACAATGATGTCCAGAAGCGACCATGATTCTATTGAATGTGACAAGAACACAGCTGTTCTACTGGGGACAAAGCCACAGTCACTTTTGGCACTACTGTGAAAAAAGTTGGATTCCCCTGGAGTTAAGAACTTTACACCAAGAAAATGGTCTCTCTCCAATCTTCTACTGAATATCATTTACCCATCCTTCAGTCCAAAAATGACCTGTAACCCCACAAACTCATTTCAAACCTTCTTTTGCTATCCCTTCTCACAAACTCTAATTTTTACATCTCAAGATTGTTCTTTTAAATTTTAACTTCATATGCATTTGCGTACATAGATCTTTCTCTGTGACCAGATTGAAAGCTTCACAAGACCTGGAATCAACCATACCCTGCCTGAGAGTTAGCAGGGAATAAATCAGACGAGTGACAGAACTTGTCCAGAGCTGGCAATCGATGGAGCAGAGCTATAAAAAAAATCTAACCCTACAGGTTTCATTCTTTCCCTGTGTCACACTGAGCAAGACATGCTAAGGAATAATTTCTACCTCATACACACATTCCTTCTTGTGTATATTCTGCTGACCTCCCTACTTAACAGCAAAGATGTCTTTGTAATTTTATTTCTCTTCGCCTTCAGAAAGTCCACCTTTACCAAAGATACATGAATTTCCCATGTAGCTCTTGTTTAAAATTGGCAGTAGAATATTGGGTTCACATTTTGGAGTTACACTAGTTTTGTAAAATTTTAAGTGATTTCAAATCTAAGAACTAGAGAGGTTTATAAAGACTGTGGTGAAGATAGGTATATACTGAGTGTTGTAAGCCCTTCCCATATGTTAGCTCCTCTAAACCTTACTCTGTCCCTACTTCACAGCTGAAAAAAGTGTGAAGTAGAAAGAGGATGAACCCAAGCAAAAGACCTCACCTTGCCTACTCCTCCCAGCACACAACTATTTTAAAACTTCCTCTATTCTAAAATCTGAGATTTCTTTTTTTTTATTTTAAAAGTAAAAGAATGAAAACATATTAACAGACAGCCACATACAAAGTAGCATGAGAATAGTACAATCAAAATTGAATGACAGATAAGGTGACAGGGAATTAACAATGGTTGCTGTATTACATATTGATAACTTCAAAGTGTATACTCAGGAAAACAAATACAGACATGCAAGACTTATCAAACCACTAATCATTAACTGTTCCTTACAATAAAGCGACCTAAGTCAGTAGTATAACTATGTTAGCTATCCTGCGTATACATACATACATAATTATCCCTTTCTTCCTTTTATCTTTCCCCTCATCCTAGTTGCTCTTTACTTTTGAGCAGTTTCCATTCATTTCACAATGTTGATCATACCTCCTAATTTATATTCATACTTTCAGGTTCTTACACTAGTAATACAATATGTTACTTACACATACACATCTGATTTATTTCACTTATGAGTATGGTCTCTAGTTGTGACCATTTATCTATAAAAGCCTCAAGTTTATCTTTCTTTATAGCTTAATTATAATTCCATTATATTAAAAAGTCACAATTTTTTTGTCCAATCCTCAGTGCATGGACATTTGGGTTTCTTCCATGGTTTAGCTATTACAAATTGTGCTGCTATAATCATGGGTGCACATATATCACTGTGATATGATATTTTCAGTTCTTCTGGGAAAATACCCAGAAGGGGAATGGCTGGGTTGGATGGGACCTCTAGACCTAGTTTTCTGAGGAATCTCCAAACTGATTTCCACAGTGGTTTCACCAGTCTGCATTTCCACCAACAGTGGAGAAGAGTTCCTATTTCTCCACAGTCTCACCAGCATTTGTTACTGGTTGATTTCTTAATGATAGCCATTCTTACTGCGGTGAGATGAAATCTCAACATTGTTTTAATTTGCATTTCGCAAATGACTAATAATGTTGAACATTTTCTCATATATTTATTTGCCATTTATATTTCTTTATCTGAGAAGTGTGTATTCATCTCAGCTGCCCACTTTAGAGTTGGGTCTATGAATTTGGGGAGGTTGATGTTTTTTCATTCTTTATATGTTCTAGATAGAAGACCTTTGCTCAAGGGACAGCCAGCTAGGATTTTTTTTACAATTTGTGGGCTTTCTTTTTACTCTGCTGGTGATTTCTTTAGATGTGCAAAAACTTTTCCGTAAGATCAGGTCCCAGTTGTTGATTCTATGAAGTGTTTCCCTTGTGGATTGATTTTGTTCATGAACCCTCTGCCTACTCCTATGTCTTCAAGACTTTTACCTACTTTCTCTTCCAATAGATTTAGTGTTTCTGTTTTAATATTGAGATCTGTGGTCTATTTTGACTTGAGTTTGGTGTGTGGTGATAGACTTGGGTCTATTTTCAGTCTTGGGCAGGTGGCAAGCCAATTTTTCCAGCACCATTTATTAAAGAGGCTATCATTCTTCTAGTGAGCTTGTTTGGCCCCTTTATCAAAGATTAGGTGGCTGAGTGTGTTTGTGGTTATGGCTACATCTTCCAGTCTGTTCCATTGATCCTCAGGTCTGTTTTTTAGCCAGTACCAGGTTGACTTAATTACAGTAGCTTTGTAGTATAACTTCAGGTCAGGAATTGTGATTCCACCTGACTTGTCCTTGTTGCCCAGGATTGCTTTTGCTATTCTGGGTCTCTTCTGGTTCCAGATGAATTTAAGAAATGTTTTCTCTAGATCTGTGAGGTATGCTAACAGTAGTTTAATGGGAATTGCATTGAACCTGTCCAACAGTTTTGGTAGTATGGTCATTTTCACAATGTTGTTTCTTCCTATCCATGAGCAAGGAATATTTTTCCATTTATTGAAACCCTCTTTGATTTCTTTTTTCAGAGTACTATAGTTTTCATTGAATAGATCTTTTACTTCTTTCATTAAATTGATCCCTAAATATTTCAATTTCTTGGATGCTATTGTGAAAAATATGGTTTCCTTAATTTCTCCCTCAGTCTGTTTGTTGTTTGTGTATAGGAATGGTATTGATTTTTGGGTGTTGACTTTGTGTCCAGCTATACTGCTGAATTTGTCAATTAATTCAAGGTGTCTTCTTCTGGAGTTTTTGGGAGTCTTCCATGTAAAGTATCATGTCTTCTGCAAATAGTGAGAGTTTTACTTCTTCCTTTCCTATCCTTATTCCTTTTATTTCTCTTCTTGTCTAATTGCTCTGGCTAATGCTTCCAGAGCTATGTTGAATACTAGTGGTGACAGTGGACATCCTTGCTTTGTTCCTGAGTTTAAAGTGAAAGCTTTCAGTTTTTGTCCATTTAGTATGATGTTGGCTGTTGGTTTGTCATAGATGGCTTTGATCAGATTGAAGTAAAAGCCATCTATTCCTATTTTCTCTAGTGTTTTTATCATGAATGCATATTGGACTTTGTTAAAAGTTTTTTCCACATCTATTGAGATGATCATGTGGTTTTTGTCTTTGGCTCCATTGATATGGTGTATTACATTAATGGATTTGTATATATTGACTCATCCCTGCATTCCTGGAATGAATCCAACCTGGTCATGGTGTATAATTTTCTTGATGATTTGCTGCATTCTATTTGCTAGTATTTTACTGAGTATCTTTGCATCTATGTTCATTAGGGAGATTTGTCTATAGTTCTCTTTCTTGGTTGGGTATTTCTCTGGTTTTGGTATCAGTATAATACTTGCCTCCAGAAATGAATTAGGGAGAATTGCTTCCTTTTCAATTTCATTGAAGAGTTTGAGGAGTGTTATAATTAAATCTTCTCTGAATATTTTATAGAATTCTGCTGTGAATCCATCAGAGCCTGGGCTTTTTGTTGGTACATTTTTAATCACATTTTCAATATCATTAATTGATAATAGGTTGTTCAGGATTTTATATCTTCCTGATTCAACTTTGCTAATTCATATGTATCTGAAATCTGTCCATTTCTTCTGAGTTTTCTACCCCATGGGAGTAACGATTTTCAAAGTATAGTGATCTTTTGAATTTCCATAGGATCAGTAGTGATTTTATCTTTTTCATTCCTTATTGCATGAATTTGAATTTTTTCCTTTCTTTTTTTGATAAGACTGGCTATGGGTTTATCAATTTTATTTATTCTTTTGAACAACCAGCTCTTTGATTCATTTATTTTTTGTAGTGTTTTCTTTGTCTCAATTGCATTAATTTCTGCCCTGATCTTTATAATCTCCTTCCTTCTTTGGGCTTTGGGTTTGACTTGTTCTTCTTTTTCTCAGAGTTTGAGGTGCAGCATTAGGCTATTTATTTGTTCCCTCTCTGTTTTCCTTATGTGTGAGTTCACCACTACAAATTTCCCACTGAGAACTGCCTTCATTGCATCCCACAGATTCTGGTAGGTTGTATTTGCATTTTCATTTGTTCGTAGGTATTTTTTAATTTCTTCTTTAATTTCTTCTGTTACCATTGGTTGTTCAGAAGGTTGTTGTCTAATTTCCAAGTGTTTATGGAGTTTTGGGAGTTCCTTTTGTCATTAATTTCCAATTTCCTTTCACTGTGGTCAGATAATATGCATGGGATAATTTCAATTCTTTTGCATTTAGGGAAGTATGCTCTATGGCCTAGAATATGGTCTATTTTAGAGAAAGTCCCATGTGCAGCTGAGAAAAGTGTGTACTCTGAAGTTGTGGGCTGGAACACTCTGTATACATTTACTAAATCCATTTGTTTGCAGATTTGGTTCAGATCTGTTATTTCTTTGCTGATTTCTTGTCTAGTTGATCTGTCTCTTTGCATCAAAGGGGTGTTTAGGTCCCCTATTACAAGAGTGTTATTGATTATTTGGTTTTTCGTGTTAAGATTTGACTTATATAGTTTGGTGCTCCAATATTTGGTGCATATATGTTTAGGATTGTTATCTCTTCCTCTTGCAGTTTTCCCCTAACTAGTATGTAGTGACCTTCTTTATCTTTTTTGATTGTTTTTGGTTTGAAGTTTACATTGTCTGCAAACATAATAGCTACCTCTGCTTTTTTCTGGGAACCTGTTGTATGGAGAGTTGTTTTCCATCCTTTGACCTTCAGTCTATGGATTTCCTTTTGTGTAAAATATATTTCCTGTATGTTTGCCTCATCTTGCATCTGTTGGATTGATCTTTCCTGGATCCTTGATGATTTTAAGAGATCCTTCCTTTCACAATCGCTAGCTGCCATGCTGTCTTCAAGATCTGAATTTTTACTTTTGGCTTCATTCAAGCAGTTTTGCAAGTTTTCAGTGGAAGTTCTGATTTCCTGACAATCTCTTTGAGTCTGTTTCATGAGTTCTAATTCACTCCTAAATTGCTCATGTAATGTTTTCATCTGTTGCCTGTGTTCATCTATTTTTTATCTGTTTCTTCTCTAGATGTGTGGACCATTTCTTTCATTATTATTGTCATTTCACTTTTTGCCTGGGAGATTATTTCTGATCTGTTCTCTTCTATGGCCTGATGGAGTTGTTTCTTTACTTCACATGTGTTCATTTCAGAGATTTCAAGTATGTGGCTTCCAAGTTCTCCTATGTCAGTGTCTCCTGGACTTGTTCTGGGTGGAGTTGTGTTCTGAAACTGCATTTTGCTCCTATGCCTTGTCATTTTCCATGTCAGAAGAAAAGTGATAAGCTACAGGCTACCCAGGCAGTTCACTGAAGGACTCTAGGGACCCTAGTTTACCTGGATATCAAACTTAGATTTCATGAGTAAGGACGTTTTAGATAAGTAGATTCTCAAAGTAGTGAGACCTTAACCTACTCACCTCAGTCAATACAATACTCAGGATCAGCAGATCATCAAATTAGCTAGTCTTTTGCCTCTGAAGCTGAAAAACAATGGTACACATTCAAAGTTCAAGACTTAAACTTCTACCTAAGTGGATAGAGGCTGTCACACTAGGGAGTCCAGAGCAAAGACACAGAGTGAAGGGCCAGTCAGGAAAGGATGATTACTGAGAGGACCAGATTCTGGCTCAGAAGAGCCAGGCCTCTCTTAAAATAAAGAGTAAAAGGAGCTGGAGATTCAGTTCAATGTCAATGCCTTGGCTTCAATCCCCAGAGGAGAGGAAGGAAGGAAGGAAAAAAGGGAGGGAGGGAAGTAAGGAAAATTACTGCTTCTTTAGAACTCATTTAGACATCTATAAAATGGGACCAGTGATTCTGACTCTACATTATATATCGAGTACGAAAGGGAGAGGGAACAACCACCACCAAGGCCAAATAGCTCCAACACACACACACACACCTGTTGCCTTAGCGGTCTCACTGTATGAGCCTTAAAGAGCCAACATCTGAGGAAAGTGTGTGCAAACAAGTCAGGTACAGGCGCAAACAAATCTTAGGTGACCTTGGCCTGAAGGGATAGCCTGGAGGGGTGGGAGCCTGTAGAGGGGCTCCTTGTCTAATTGACCTCACAGTCACCAAGGGCTCTCCTCCTATAGCCTGCGTTTGTCCTTCCTAATTTGGGCCATTTCTCTTTGTTGTTCCTACATTGATAACTAAAATTAATCCCTGGCATTTCCCAGCAGCTAAATCATCATAATCAAACTCTGCAGCTGCCAGATTGCTGACTCAAACCCCCTATGTATTCATATGATATTTGCTGGGTAATTACAGAATAGAGGTAATTATATTCATGACTCCACTACTTTCATAATTCCGCCGACCCAGAATTCACCAAAAAAAGCCCCTCACAGAACCCTCAGAATAAACTCCTTCAGTAATGACCACATGACCTCCTAATCCATTGGTCTCTCCTTGTCATTCTTCTTTAAAACCCCTTCACTCAATGGGGGCACCCCCTGAGCTGCTAATGGAGAGGAGAAAGAAAGTGAACCCAAACTAAGATAGAGTGGCCTACACTTGGGTAGGACCCGGCGGGCTTTGTGGTTACATTACAGTAAAACTTAGTTCACCACACTGGGCCTTCTCAGGGCCTTAACATAATGAAGATTCTTTTCTTTTCATATCATAGTCCAGTTCGGGTGCTTCATGCCAGGCACCTGTCATATGCTCATTCAAGGACCCAGGCTCCTTCTGTCTTGTGGCTCTGACCACTTCAAGTCCTCATCAGTTTGTCCAATCAGTTGTTAGACAGAGAAAGTCTCCTGTGCTCCCTTGACCCAGATACAAGGCTTACCAATTCCACTCACATTTCCGTTGGCAACAACTCCTCACAGGACATACCTCACGGCAAGGGTGCTGGTGAATGTAGCCCTAGCAAGGCAGCCACTTCCCAGTGACCTCCCATGTGATGGTAGAGAACACACTCTTTGGTGGTTAGTTGCACACTTCTGTCAAAAGTGCAATGTATGCAGGGTACGATGAGCAGCTAGGGTAGTTGGCAAATGACAGACTGCAGCAGGTCCTATGCATGCCAGGCCACACAACTTCAAGTAGTAAAGCAAAGAGATGACAAAGAAAATTCACTGCCCTGGTTCTGTTCACTTCGGCATTCAAATGGGATCAGTGAGTCACGCCTGGGGGAGGTAGTTCCTCTCCCTTTGTATTTCTCACTCCCCGCTCTACTTTTTTCATGCAGCCAGACAGCTTGACAGTCCTATCCCTCAAACTTTTCCCCAGCGGAACTCCTCCTTAGAGATCTGTCAGCTTCCTTGTATTAGTTAGGGTGCTCCAGAGGAAAAGAATCAATATAAAATAAAAGAGATTTTTTAGGTAGGCTTACAGGATCAGAAGCAGAAGGGTCCCACTGGCTGTCTGCAAGATCAGAGGTGGAAGAATCCAAAACAGCTATGTGCATGTGAAAAGACCAGAGGATTGATTGGTAGCAGTTCAAGGTTGATGGCCTGAAAGCTCCTGCAAAGTCATCAGTGTGAGGCTGTTGGAGGCTCAAGAGTCTGAGACTGCAACACTGAAGATATTGGAGACCAAAATCTAGAGACAATGGTGAAGACTGGAACTCTTCCAAAAAAGGGAAATGCTTTCTTCTTTCTTTTTTTATTTTGCGCAAGCGTCAAGCCTATTGGCTGGTGCCACTGACACTTAGGTGGATCTTTCCCCTCTCGGTTTGCTAGCCTACGTATCTATCATCCACAGACCTACCCACAATGTACTAACCTGCTAGGCAGTTGTGACTCAGGTCAAGTTAATATCACAATTAACAATCACATCCCTGCTGCCCACCCTTCTTGCCTCAGCTCTCCTTTTCTGCAGCTCAGCCTGCTGCAGTGCTCACAGAAGGGAGGACTTGCATGTCCAGCAACAGCGAGGGATGCCCACAAGGACTCTGGCACCCTGTCAGAGGGTTGGGGCAAACACTGGGCCTTTTGAGACTGAAGAAGGAGGCTGGGTTTTTAAAGGGCAAAACTCAGGAGTCAAGGTGCAGTTAAGTGCTGCACCTGACTGGAGGGCTGTCTCTGGGGACCTGAGTCCCAGAAATGCTGACAGGGTGGTGAAGTCAGTGGGCCCCTGGATTCTGAGAGCTGGAGAGCCCCCGCGGTGGCCCTGCAGCCACTTATAGACTTACACTGATTACTCAGTTCCAAGACAAATGGCACCATCAGCGAGTCCCTGAGGAACTGAGCAGGGAAGGGGCATTGCTGAGAGGATGATGAGCCAGACAAGGGACACCCACATGGGGCCTGGGGCATGGGAGACCTGGGCCCACTCACCCTTGCCTGACAAAGTGCAGCCCCACCCCACTGCACATGTGGAATACTCAGAGGCAGTCTTTCCAGTTTTGAAAACTCCAACCTAAGATCTGTCCTATATTTCCCATTCTGAATTTTCCACTTCAGCAGTTTTCTTTTCTTTTGTTCCAGAAAAGGGATAGAATTAAGTTTTATTGTGCTTTTTACACTTGAAAACCTTTACAACAAAATGAAGCATCCCCCCCACACAACCTGCTTTTGTAGTGGATAGGACAACCTGTGGGTGAGGAACCAAAGGACAGCCTTCTAGCACAATAGTCAAGGGCCCAGCATGAGCCACTGTCCTGGTCTGAGTCCTGTCCATGGAAAGGAAGGAGGGCACATATCAATTCTGAGGGTAAAAATAAGAATTTTCCAATTTTTTTTTTTTTTTTTTTGGCAGTACTGGGGATCAAACTCAGGACCCTGCACTTGCTAGGCAGGCGCTTATTCCACTGAGCTATATCCCCAGCCCCAGAATTTTCCAATTAATACCCATTTTCCCAGGCACAATTTGACATTGTCAAGTTCCTAGTCATGGGAATCCATGGAGTTTCCAAATACTGGTAGAAAATCATCTTGATGCCATATTACAAGTTGGTTCTCATTGCAATTTTTAGAAGTATGTATTGATAAGCAATAATAAATACTAAGTCTACTATCTTTTTAAAACTCTTTCCCAAGAAAGGAATGGGTCTTCTGCTGTTCTCTGTCCCCTTCTGGACCCCCAGTCTTTGCGTCTTGCCTGTTTTTGCAGATACCTTATGTCTTAATTACTTTTTCTCATTGCTGAAACAAAATTCCCAACTCCCAAAGTTAATGGAGGGAAAGTTTGTTTAGTCCATGGTTTGTAGAGGCTTCAGTCCATAGTCACTTAGCTGCAAGGCAGGTTGGCATGGCAGAGGGGCATCACAGAGGAGAAATCGTTCATGGCAGGGCAGAAGACAGCAAAGCAAGTGAGAAGACATGACCACAGCTCTTTCTGCTCCTTATGTTTTACCCAGGCTTTCACTCATACACTTAACCCTAGCGTCACACTGTGAGTCAATCCCAGGATCACAGCCTCAATCCCAGCAGCAAAAACTCTAAAGGGGGTAGATCCAGCCACCTACAAAAAGACTCACTTACGAGTGCATTAAGCTTTGTGGGGGCATCTAGACGCAGCCATAACACATTATGCCCCATCTATCCAGAACCCGAGTGCCTATAACCTTAGCTATCCTGAAGTATCTTGAAAAAGGAAAGATGCCCCAAATGCACTGAATATCCAGGTAAGAGGTCCCTCTGTCCTTTTAGAGGCATGGCACTTACAAGGAAGCCTCCTGCCTCTGCTGTCGGACCTACATTTTAACCACTTGTGAGTTTACTTCTTTGTCTATCATATGCCAAGGACAGTTCATGGGGAGGGAAGAAAATATCAGCAGGAAGAAAGGTGAGAAGGTCGCAAATCTAAACCAGGTGAGAGCTCTGAAAGCACCATACACTGAGGCTGAGTCAGTAAGGCCTGAGCAAACAACCCAAGGTTTTGCAGGCTCCTGGGTGGGTCCTAGAGGTCATCTGAAAGGGACGATGTGGAGAAGTCTAGTCTGACAAAGTGCAAACATGTTGGCATTTACATCCAGAATAAAAGCAGAGGCAGGCAAGGAAGGTCATATATGGGGCAGGCCAAGCTGGTCCCAGGAGGTTCAAACAGGAGCCAAACTGACAAAGTGCTGAAGACTCAATATGAGGCCAGAGTCTTGTGCAGTGTACATGGGCCAGAAATGGAGGTGTGGACAATAAGGAAGCTGAGGGGGGCATGGACATATCACACTCAACAAGGGGTACCTGAGTTCTGGGCAGGAATTTCCTCAAGATAAGACACCACACAGCCTGGGGATTCTGTAAGGATATAGTATCACACAGAATGACAGAGTAAGAAGAGACCTGAGGCATCAAAATCCATTTCCTGGTTTTCAATAACTGATGACTCTGAGATGGGATGGGGGTGGGCTGCAGCATGATAAGCAAGACCCTGATCTAACCATGGAGACATCCAGGGGTGGCTCCAGGAGCCCTGCTTCTACTCAGCAACTTCCCTTGCTGTAGGCACCTGTCCCTCCCAACCCCCACTCCAGGAGGCTTCCAGCAAATGTCCTTGCCTTCGTTGGGGTCAGCAGGATCTCCCATTATCCTGAGCTCCCCCAGGGAGCTGGCCTCAACCATTTAGCCTCAACCAAGGCAGGCAGTGGGGCGCCTGCCTGGCTGGGGAGTTGGGAAGCTTCGTTAATCATGCTTTCAGAGCACTTTGTGATGCAGAGATGAAAGACGGCTGAGGAGAGAGAAGTACAGCTATTACAACCTCCATCTTCCTAATTGAGGGAAATGAGGTTATTTCCAAATCTTCTGTGATGCGATGGGAAATGTGCTTGATAGACCCACACTTAGGGCTTCTCCCCTCCCAAGCTACTCAGGGCAGAGGTACCTGATGTTCACTGTGTGTGCAGAGCAGCCAGGTTAGAGTCTCACCACTTGGACCTGTCCCTGTTGCCCAGAGTCGCTCTTGATGTACTGGCCCCCAAGAAAGGCAGCCACCAGAAAACATCAAAGTTGGGTGCTTCTTGTGGCAGGGAAGTCCTCCTCCTCCGCACCGAGTAATTGGAACAAAACGACCCAGGTAGTCTTGCGGTAACATCAAAGCTGCGTATAATAACCTCACAGATGAATTCAAGAGTGAATACATTCACAGCCACTGCTCAAGTTTGAAGTACGCTGCAATTTTTTTTTTGAGCTTCCGAACCAAGCAAGATGAGAAAGAAAAATCCCCAGCCACAGCTTTCGTTATTAACCAGCTGCCTCCTCGTTCAGGCCACAGTGAAAAGTGTGGGTTGTAGCCTTTGAGTAACAAGAAATCAGTCTGGGAACAATGATGAGGACAGAAATGGCTGAGAAGGGGGTCAGGGTCAGGGGAGAAACCCAAAGGCATGTATCTGTTTCCACACACAAATCGTGGCCCAGCACGACCTCCCAGCACAGGGGGGGCCTCTGCGAGATGAGACACAGAGCACCACTGATGAAGCTCTCAATGATGCTCGTGCCGTGCAGGTCAGGTAGCGCAACAGATCACCCACCATACCCTCCAAGAAATGGTTTCCTTTAGCTTAGTCCAGAAGGCTAAAGATGAGTGTGTATCTGTGAGGAGTGAAGCTACCAAAGAGAGGATTCGGAAATTGCTTAGCAAAGCAAGGACATGCAGCCCTTTACTGGCAGGTAGCTGCAGTCTGGGCACCTTGCAGAAGTAAGTCAGGAGTTTCTAGTCCTGTGAGGGACCTTGGGCGTCAAAGACAAGGTGTCCCAAGGCTGAGTTGTGATGCTCACCCTCACCTGAAGCACAACTAAAGGAAAAGCTCCAGGGCATCTCCCTTCTGCCTGGGCTTTGCTATTCAGCCCCACCTCCCTTTTTTCACAGACCAACTATGTAGTTCCCCTGGATATTCGTTTCCTCGCTGACCTGTAACTCTGTGCTCCCCTGGCCCAGACATGCCCTGCAGTCAGCAGATACATCATTACCCTTTCCTCTCACTGCCACACTGCAAGGTTACATGCCCAGCTATCATGTGGTTCATCCAACCCATTACACAGTTGAGAAAACAAAGGAACCAGGGATATAACCACTCTCGCCCATGAACCTAGGTACCATGTTATCGCCATAACTGGTATGTTCATCCTCTTCACCACTACCGCTCTCACAGTAGCTCTGTGAAGCAGCCCTAGAATCCTGGAAACCACACTGCAGGGCTATAACCCATCTTGTTCCCAAACTCATTCTCCCCTCTATATTTATGGCTCAATGGCCATCTTGTTCCCTGTTGTGACTTCAATTGTGTTCCCCCAAAAGATGCTGAAGTTCTAATCTTGGGTGCATGTGAACATAACCTAATTTGGAAATAAACTCCTTTCAGGTTAAGATGAGATCATTAGGGTGGACTCACAATCCAACATGACTGCATCATTATAAATAGGAGGAAGTTGAGGTCAGTGTGACAGTGCATGCCTGTAATCCCAGAAGAGGATTACCACCTGGGAGGCTGAGGCAAGAGGATCGAAAGTTCAAGCTCAGCCTGTGCAATTTAGCTAAATTTAGCAAGAACCTGCCTCAAAAGAAAGAAAAATAAAAGGAAGGGAGCTAAAAAGGAAAGAAGGAAGGAAGGAAGGAAGGAAGGAAGGAAGGAAGGAAGGAAGGAAGGAAGGAAGGAAGGGAGGGAGGGAGGGAGGGAGGCTTCAGAACAAGAGGTAGTCAGAGAAGAACTGGGACAGATCACCAGGTCTGAGCTTGTCACCCATCACTCCTGATCTGGCAAGCTCTGCACTGCACTTTGGGCTCTTCTACCACCACCCAAGGCCCTTCCAACAGCCCTGCCCTTGGCAAGAAGGATACTAAGTTTAAACAATGAGGAGAAATGAATCCCCTTGGACAAAAAGTTATCAGTAAACAACAAGCCTACATAACTATTATAAAAGCTCTGCCACATCATGAATTTGACCAAGATGTTGAATTTTAGTTTCTCTTTTGTTTAAATTTTCTACTGTACTGTGATTAGTTCAATCATATTGATGTGATTCTGCATTGTTCTTGTTTTTCCTATAAAGGAGTGATTTCTTAGGTTTTTTTTTTTTCAGTTAAAAGTATGATTATATCCCATATAAACCTCAGCTACTTTTTTCGTACTAATACACATCTGACTTGATAAGGTGCTTAATAGAAATTCCTGTGTAGCTTGCTTCTCTTCCATAAAGTAAGGGCGAGAGTGCGATTTATTCTCAGTCAGTACCTGCCCTCTGCACCCGGGGCATCGCCACTCACACACAAGGCATTAAGTGAATTAAATGGAGAGGTAGATGATGAAAAAGCTTCTCCAACAAGCAAAGTATTTGAAGATTTATCAACACCTCTAGGGCACTCTGAGCCTCTCCAACTTACCTCCGAAATGCACAGGATTTGGGAGGGATTAGGAGAAACTTGAAAATCTCTAAGAATGCAAGACAACAATTAATGAGTTGGAAAGTAAGACTCCTTAAAGTAGGTTAGGAATGTGGTCACGTAATGAGAGCTAGTTGAAAGGATAGAAATGCTTTAAGGAGCTTTGGAGTCTACAGTGAAATCATATCTAGTCTATGTTTTCACTCTTTTAATATTAAAACAAAGCAATTATTTTTCAACATAATTCTCCTTCCCCTGACTCCTACTCAATGGCCCTGTCCTGACCTATGTCCACTCAAGGCTCTATGTCTTTGGTTGTACAGCTGTCTTCATTGTCATGGCACTGTAGAGAGCACAGGATAAGGAGCTCAGAGTAGCATGACCAGCTAATCAACTAATAGCCACCTTCCCACCCACCATTCCCCCACACCTGCATCTGATGCCTCCAGAGTATGCTACTGAATTGTGTCTTCTCCTTCACTTTCCCCATTGCAGTAAGGTTTTTATGTTTCACTATTTCATTTATACTTCCCATAACACAGCACATCTCTTCCCCATGTGACCCCCTCTACCAAGACCCTTTCCCTTCCTCCAGCCCTAGAACCATCTTCATCCTGTAAGACCTTAGCTTAAGCCTCCAGCTCTCCATGAGTCCATGTTCTTCCAGCCCAACTAATCACCTATACTTAGGAAGTTAGGAACAGGCTGTTCCCAGGGTATTTAGACCTCATGTGGAAATTTATTCTTACAACTCAAGTGTAAGGTCTCTGGGAGTCAAAATGCTGAGCACGTGCCTAATAGTCAATAAGTATTTACTTATGTGAAAGACGGTAGCCAATTAGTCCTTACTGAGTGTGAGAATAGAAGGAATTGAAATAGGACACATGTGGGTGAAACATAAGAAAAAATAATCCTAATGCTTTAACTACTTGCAGTATTTCTGCTTCATCATATTCATCCAGAACTTTGGCAACATTCTAACATTCCCAAGAAGTATAAAACCCAAGTATGCAAATGAGTACCATAGAAACCATGTTTTTCTACACACTAAGCTCTTTCCTAAGAGGGAGGAGTATACCAGTAGTCCCAGTCTTCTTCCCACCACCATAACATGATTCACTTCACCTCACATACTTGCAGACAACCCTTTGTCTCACCTTCCCTTCATCATACATCTCTTAGAGTCATCAGTCTTGGGCCTTCCCTCCAGGACCATCATCTACCTTTTTACCACAGGTGGTCAAGCCAGCCTGCAGAGAACCCCACCCCAGTGACTAATGGAACTAGGCCTCACATTAGTTTTTGTAACAGCCCCCAGTTGTTTTAAAAGTCCAGCTCCAGGGAAAAACCACTGCTCTGGTATGCCTTCCCTCCTGTGCCCTAGGGCAAAGGGAGGCCAAGAAGGGTGACGCACCTGCCCTCTGTGGCCTTCCTCTTTGTTCTAAGAGGACAGACAAGTTCTATGAGAGGTTTGTGGGTAATTCTGAGGAATGGCAAGGTAGGGGTGGTGAAAGTTAAGTGAACTGCAATCTGAATGCACAAAAATCCCAGAGAACTAACTGTATCTTTAAGGGAGATATTCTCACAAGCATATCCCAGATCTTAAGTGCTGCTGCCTAGCCCTGAGGCTCATTGGCCCCTTTTTCTGAACCTTCGTCAGGACCTAAGAGAAGCTACAGCCAAATCTACATTTTCCCCCGACTGGCCATGAAGACCCCTTCTACATCACTGTCCCAAATAACTTCTCTCTGGCTTCTGCTCCGTGCCGGGAGATCTCCCAAAGCATCAGTAACGACTGAAACAAAACCACGCATCCTTGATGCTTACCTCCTATACTCAAAACCCTGAGGACAATGATTGATCAACCCTAATTTCACCTTAGAAACACTTGGAGAGCTTGGAAACAATATCCATGTTGGAACTTAACCTGGAACAATTAGATGAGAAGCTCTGGAGATGTAAACCAAGCACAGCTGAGAATCATGTGTGCAGTATCCTTGGAAGTAAAATTACTCCTTATTGTGCAACAGAAATTCCTACACAGGGAACCTTACCTCCTAATCTCCGCAAGCAAAAGAAGAGCATAGAAGAAGATATATTTGTATTTCCAGTTATACATAGATTAATATTTAGCCCTATTGTGGGCTGGATTGTGTCTCACCAACATTCCTGTGCTGAACTCCTACTTCTCAACACCTCAGGACGTAGCTGTACTTGAAGATCAGTTTTTCAAATAGGTAATTAAGGTTAAACAAGGTCATGAGAGTGGGATTTAATCCTGTGGGCATTAGACAACCTTATAAGAAGAGAAATTAGGACACAGGCCCGCTTGAAGGGAAGACAGTGAGAAGACAGCTAAGGACTGTCTCAGGAACGTCAAACCCTAGCACTTCAGTCTTGTGCCTCAGGCCTCCAGAACTGTGAGAAAATCAGTTTCTGTTGTTTAAACTGCCTAGACTGTAGTACCTTGTTACAGTGGCCCTGGAAAACTACCATAAGCCCCTGACTTCATGAATCCAGCAACAAGAGTGGAGACACCAGGAAGACTCACAAGAAGTTCATGACAAAATCCAACTTCTCCCCCTGACTTGGCGAGGTTGTGGAGATGTTAGTCGAGAGCTAAGAGCACACAGGGACTTCTTTTTCTGTCGGGAACACTTTAGTTGTAGTCTCACTAAAAGCAAAACAATAAATAAATAAAGGTGAAAAAAAAATCTGTTTCTAAAAGCCCCAAGGTCACATATATCCCCAGGGGCCTAAGAACACTAATACAGTCCCCAAAGGTCCTTCCATTTACCTCTGGAGGCCAGGCAGTCCCTGGGCCTCGCTGTGAGGGAGAACAGCCCTCCCTGGTGCCTGAACCGCCCCCTCACCTTCTGGGCCAGGTTCCCATTCAGATGGAATTCAGAAGCTCCCTGTGTGGGGTGGGGCACAAATGAATGCTCTCAAAGGAGCATCTTTATCCCGGCGCCTAAAGCTCAGACAAAAAGGACTTCTTCACCTGTAAATCAGCTCGACTTTTTGCAGCTGCTGCTGCTGACTTCTCCACCAGAAGGCCCGGCCTCTATACTCTTGGCATCTCTGAAACCTGGAGCGACATTCCCCGCCTAATAGCAGACTTTAATTTTTTTTTTTTTTTTTTTACCCTGAAATGTCCTCTTTCAGCAGGCAACTTGAAAAATGCTCTTCCAAAGAACCGAGTTGTCAGTATAAATGTCTAAATGGACCTTTATTAGAACTATAAAAAAGGCTACTTAACGTGTAATTGGCCCATTCTTCATGCTTAAATACACTGTTAAAATCGTGTCAATAGCTAAGTTAGAAACCCATGGTAAAAGGCAACCATTTTATCCACAGGCTCCATTTTAGAGCCTGGTACGATGAGATTGCATCAGTCTCTGCGTCTTTCAAGAGATGATTAAAATTTATTCAATTTCCCCTCTCAGATTGACTGAAATTAGCTCATGGAAGTCACTTCACTTCCCAAAGCTTGCTCCAAACAGGATGGAGAGATGAACTCAAGTCCCCCTCACTCGATGTGATTCCATTTCTATTCCTGCCCTAATCCTAATGTTCATAGTACTGTTTATTATCAACCAGTTTATAGATCTCTAGTTAATATTTGCTCAGGGCTTATGTTGATTTCTCAATACATGCAATTTTCTGGTTTCATCTTTATCTTCAAGGATTAGATTGGATCGAGTTCCCTTGTAGTAATTTAGTTTTTATCTTACGCCTTACAGTTTTATGTTCTTGTAATAGCACTTGCTTTTCCTTTTTTATTTAATTAAATATATCTTATTTCACAGCTACAGCATTTTTGTTTCAAGTTTATTTATTTAACAGCTGGCAGGGTGCTGGTGTTTTGTAGAGGGAACCACGCTGAGTATTTTTAGGCATTCAGAAGTTGGGGAATGCACCAGCTGAGAAGAGGGAAGAAAAATCTGAACTTGGGAGATGAATGCTTATAGATTAAACTTAGATTGCTTTCGTTGCACGATGGAGTATCGTACATTAAGTTCTTAAAACAAAAACAGACACAAAAACAAACAACTCAAAAACGTGTATTTAAAATTATACCCAAGAAGAACCTTTAAGATTCTTAATGTCTGCTCTTCTATAGAATGGATGCTCCTGGGTGGGCTCAGCCTCTACAGAAATAGCAGGCAGTCCCAATGCCTTTGAAAAGTATGCTCATGTGATCTGTTGAAAGCTCCATAGATTTGCCAGGGTTCCCAGCATCTGTGCAGCTCCACACAGCAGCCTTGAGGGCATGAAATGGAATCAGGTACAGGAGGTAGCTGCCGGCAAAAATGGTGCTCACGTATGACTGCTCCAGTGAGGATGGAAATGCCAGGGATGGAGTTCAGCTCACAGGTGGGGAGCTCCTCTCTCCTGCCATGGTCCTCACCAGGCTCCTCCAAGACTTGAACAATGATGTCACAGCACCTTGGGGGTCTGGGTAAGTCAAGAGAAGTACCTAGGAAGCAGAATTTGACAAGATCCTCCCTCAGGATTGGGAAAATGTGCACTCTACACACCCCAAGCACCCAGCTTAACTGGCCCCACCCATGGTCCCCTCTGGTCCCCTCCTAGAAATGCTCTTTCCATAGTTTCCACCACATTCAGGGGGCCCAGCTAGAGGCCACTGCCCTCCCTCAGGCTTCCTGGGATCCTTGGAACTGTCAGCTGAACTGACCAGGAAGCCTTTACTCCATGCTCTTCCTCATGAGAAGCACCATCTTCTTTCAGGATCCAGGGAAAAAAATCTCTGGAAGATTCACCAATATTTCCCTCCTGTCCACTGGTCACCAAATCTTCCTGAGTCTTTGCAATGTGTGCTCTTTTTTCTAGAACCCTTGCCTCCACTTTACATCAGGCTGACATCATCATGTAGCTAGTTATTGCTCCACCTTCCTAAGCAGCTCTGAGCCCCCAGGCAGCCTCCACAGAAGTTGTTTCCAAGTTTCTTCCCTGAGCACCAGCATGGGCAGCACCTGCACAATGGACGGCAGTGCCAAGGCTCAGACCTCATCTGATAATGACATGAGATTAAAACTGCACTGGAGAGGTTAGCAATGCCTGCCAGGTCATCCTGGCCCTCTCTGAAGTTTAAGAAGCACTGCTCTAATTGTACATAGATTAAGCTACAATCTACGCTACTTTCTATCTTTAAAATCCTTTAGCACCTCCCTCCTAAGGAAAAAGTCAAACTCACCAGGCTGGCTTTCCAGGTGCTGTGCAGTACATCCCCATTTATACCCCTAATTACATCACATGCTTCCCCTCTGCCATACCTCAAGCCAAGCTGCTCTCCTGACTGGCCCCAGAATGGAGCAGCTCCCACCCTGGCTACCTTTTGCTCCAGGGGTAACACCTACACGCTCAGTAACCACAGCCTTATGTTGAAAGCATGTAGACATCAGTGTTTGGCATCCCGGGAATGGGTTAACCATGCAGGAGCAGCAGACATAGCTGAAGGTGGCAGGGGAATCACGTGTACTGAGTGCCAGTCACTGGCCAACCCCACAGTTGATTAACATCCCTATGATGGGGTCCCCACAAAAAACCCATTCAGGACTGATGGAAACAAGGAGGCCAGTATGCCAAATCCAAAATGAAATGTGGAGAAAAGAACTTGCCTCACATAAAGTAGAATAGGAACCGTTATAAAAAGATAAACATGAGGGTAGAAAAACCCATTATTCACCCATACTAAGTCCAGCCCATGGCCCGGGGCCTTCCTTCCATCTCTGTAGAATCCTAGAGCCCCACACACAGCACAAATTCATCCTGTAAATGCCTTAAAGCATTTTCTGTTTGCTGATTGCTGCTGAAAGAAGAAAGTCAAGGGAGCTCTTACCTTGAGGAAGCTCCAAGACCCAGCTGCGCCAGTCTGGCTGATGCAGGACAGACAGAGCCAGCAACAGAAAGGACAGGGGAGCCTCAGGCCGAGAAGGGAACGCACAGTGAGATGCTGCGGGCCCGGTCTCCAGTCACACTTGACTCAGGGGAAGCCCCGCCCTGGTGTGCCACCAGACCGAGCACAGGCTTCATTCGGCTGAGTTCAGGCCTAATGAGACCACAAGCCCTCTCTCAGGGGCCCTCTGATATGTGTCTGAGCACAGCATACGGGTGAGGTAAATCCCGCAGTGCTTGGACACAGTGAACTGGTCACCTGAAGTTTCTGTAGCTGCAGAAAAGCAAGACATTAAACCCACCTTCCTGCCCTAAACACCGTCAGGTACCACCATCCCTCTCCACCGGAGCCAGGATCAGCTTTCCGTTGTCACACGGTGTGAGGGGGGAATGCTTCTGAGTTTTTTCTGTTAGACTCTGAGGTTTTCAAGGGTGTCCTGCCTTTCAGATTTACTTCAGCAAGTTGCTGTTAATTGTGTTTTCAATTAGTTATGTTTAAAACATCTTGAGATTTGGGCAACTGAAATTGCAGTGCATTAATAATTATTAAACAGAGGTTGTAATCCATTATTTATTGAATAAATTTTTAATACTAATGCAGAATCCATTGTCACTGCCACCATGAGTTTGGCCATTAAGGAAAAAGCTGATGAGAGGAAACTAAAGCTCTAGGATCCTTAAACGAAGGCCTGTGGAGCAAAGCTTCCAGGAGGAAGGACTGGCAGCTGCTTCTCCTCTCTGTCTGTTTAATCAAGGCTTTGTTGCCTAGGGAGAGAGAGGGAGGTCATCCCCACATAGTAGGCATTCAGTACATGCTTTTTGCAGGAGCAAATGTGTGCATGTGCAAATAAATGAATCTAAGAAAAACCAAACTAGCAAAGACCTAAGTTCCTTTCTTTTTAACCATTTATACACCTTACAGAGCCACTCAGCTAGGGGCCAAGGTGTGCATGGCGGATGAGACAGTAATCCCTTCCCTCTGAGCCCATGCACGTTTAAATATAATTATAACCAAATGTGTCAAGGTGGCACCAGAAGCCATGTGGAAGGGGGGACCCCAGCCGGGGCAGCTAGAGAAAGCTCCACTAAGGAGATAAGGCTAGGCTGACATGGGCAGGTAGCGAAAGGAGAAAGAGGCACAACAGCAAGCTTGTGCATGGGCCCCTGCAAAGACAGCAAGGTACAAGAGTGGGCCCACCCAAGACAGCATAGAGTTTGCTCAGGGAATAGGGAAGAGAGAGGCTGGAGAGAAGAGTAGACGTGAGAAGGTGGGACTCTGTCAGCCACAAGGGAAGCTGATTTTTATACTATGGACAGATCCAGTAGTAGGTATAAGGCCAGGGACTGATCGGATTTTTACTTCAGGGCAAGTGTATGATCCCACATCCTGCAGAACTGTCTAAGCAATGTGCTGAGGAGTCTTGGCTAAAGTTGCATCACAGGGAGAAAAGATGGGGTTGAATGGGTGAATAGCTAGAAGCATGAAACAGCCAACCATCTTAGGGAGAGGGCAAAGAAGGCAGAGAGAAGGCAGACATGCTGTGTTTGAGGCAGGAGGGGTCTCCCAGATACACGTCTGCTCTGCAGTCTTCTGGTCCCCTTCCTGCCCTGCCTCCAGTGTGGCCTGCCTGGTTAAATATGGGATGAGACGCATTAAGCTCTCAGTGAAAACCTGGGCATAATGACCTACTAGGTCCCCTCCCACACACTTCCTTGGTCAAATTCAGGATAGTCCTGGAGCTCAGAAAGTTCTCAAACCTCCCTCCAGACCAGTGGGAGCTCTGGCTCATGCAGTCTTGCTGTATGAAAAGGAAAGGCAGGAGAGAAGACACGTGAAATCCAGTAACTCTCTGCCTTCCCACCCAGAGGCATTCCTGGAGAAATGTCAGAAGCCCTCGGGACAGACACTCAAAGGGCATAAGACTTGTCCTCAGGAAGGGGAAGGGGAAAGGAAGGAGAAGGTGAGGAGGGAAGAGTAGGGGACAGGGAGAGAAAGAGGGAGCCAGATGATATCGAAAGACAGGCAGTAGCCCTGTTCCCTCCCCTGAGATAAGGGGCGGCAGACATTGAAGGGAGGTAAGCAGGAATGAACAAACGAACGGGACAGGGCATACAGAGATTCCTACGTAAGAAGGACTCAGAGGAGCCAGAAACAAGCCAACCAGCAAGATATCGCCACCCTTCCAGTCAGAACCATTCCCTTCATCTTCCCACATTTTTATTCCTCTGTTTATTTTACTGTTGCTTCCTAAATAGAAGTTCTGTGTGGGTAGAAACCTGAATTTTTCACCTTTATTTTCTCCATAATGCCTACCAAAGAGCTTGTCAGCAGTAGACAAACTATGGAATAAATCCACAAACTCTTTTAAAGAAACTATTCCCTGTGAAATAGTGGCGGAGTTCATAGATGAGTCTTAAGTTCTTTCAAGTCAACAACAAAATATAAAACAACACACTGTCACTATTATAAAATATTATTATGGTCTTTCTAAGTATGTTCTACATACCCAGTGACAGCAGAAAGAGCAGAGGGGGACAGGCACGTGCAGAGTTGAAGCCTTTTACCTGAAATGTATGGTTTTAGAACTGCATTGCTATTTGGGTCAGTGACTTCCAGGAGGAGCTAAGAATCCATTAATAATACTTGGATTTTAGGAAAAAATCTCTTTAAAAGACAATGTTGTGCCTGTGAACCTTTTGTGTCCTTAGGGAAAAGAAAGCCACAGAAAGCAGAACTGCAATCAGTCCACTCAGGAAGAACTGGGCTGAAGCCAGGAAATCAAAATGAGAATGAATTTAGCACTGATGTTGTTTTAACTAATTATAAGACCGAGCATTTATACCCTTTTGTAAGAGAAAGCAGAGGTTGAGAGTTGACAAGTCTGACCCCCCTTTGCCCCACAGCTGCCTTGTTCCAGGAGTGGCTGCTCCCAGCCACCTGAGCTCCAGGAGCAGCCTGACTCCCACAGTGTACAGAGACACGTGCACCCAGCCACTCTGACTCACAACAAAAACAGCCTCTGCTGCTCAGCTATTCTTGCTTCCCTCATCTGACACTCTGCTTCTGTTCACCCTACCAAGCCTGATCCACTCACCCTGCATTGAAACCTAGCTCAATAAATTTACACAGGCTCTCCTTTGGAGAGATTCCCAGAGGTCCTGCTCAGTACCCTAAATTGAAGATGGCCATGTGTTCTTTTTCTGGGTGGTTACCTTTTTACCAAAACTGGCCTTCATTAAAATGACACCATCCCTCCAACAGGCAGATTGTAATATTTCTTTTCTCTTAGCCATTGGCTGTGGTAACATCATGCCATCAAGAGAAGCAGACCACTGTCAAACTTAACAAACAAATCCAATAATGTTTAAAGTAATAGCTACAACAGCATGAACAATAAAACAGTCAATAAAATTTGTAATGATCAAAAACATTCTATCATCTTATTTGACACACTCAACCACTTTGCAAGTGCCACTACTGTCCTTTGCCTGCGGTGAGAAATTGAGGATTCAAAAGTTAGATAGCTCCAAATCTGGAACTCCAACACAGACTTTCTGAATTCCATTCCTGGCTTTGTTTTGCTTTGCATTGCTTTGCTTTGCTTTGTTTCTATTCTTGGTGGGGCTTAGAGAACTTTCTTATAGAACATTTTCCCCAGGCCTAGGAAGTGGTGGCAGTTCTTATTTCTATGTGCAAACTTAGATGACTGAAACCCCATCTCACACAGAAGCACAGAGCTATGCCGGCACTGGGATCTCAAGCATCCTGTTGGGGCTGGCATCCCATAACTAGCAGGCAGACACACCACACTGTCCAGGCGTGGCCCCACTTAGGAGACACAGAGGGATGGAACCTGAAACAAGACTGCCAGATGGTCCCACCAAAGGGTGGTTCATGGTTAGAACTCAAGAACTGGGGGCACCTGACTTCTGAAAGGACTACATGTTCAAGGGGTAATGTCAACAACTGGTCCCTAGATTTCACCCCCAACCCTGCCACCCCCACTCTCCTCTTGTGCTGCTGTATCAAAACTTTTGCTCTAAGAGGGGAATGGAAACTACATGCCAGCTTTGGGGCATGAACAAGCCCACCCTGTCCTGAGATGACAAGCCTGAAGACTGTCACACTTCTGCCTCTTCTGTCCTTATGCCTGACCCTGAAACTCTAGCGTGGGTGCAATAGAAGGAAAAGCAGAGGTCTAGCTAGGTCCCAGCACGCTCTCCAGCTGCAGAATTGAGCTTCAACCTGGCTCTGTCTACAGGTGCACTGCGCCTAAAGCAGGAAAGCGCATCAGCCTATTTGCGTTTATTGCATTTGTGTTGTCCCACTTCTAATTCAACCTGTCCTGCCCCATTACAGACAATGAAAGTATCTCTCAAATGAAAGCCCATCTCTTTTCCCTTGACTACACTAAACCTCCTCATTTCTCTTCTCCTCTGCAGTAACTTGAGACTGCTTGGAGCTAAATGATCCAGTTAATACAGCCTGGACGGCTGGCCATCCTGCACTCACTGAGGAGTGGCCGCACAATGCAGGGGCTATTACACCCTGCTTCACTTTCTATTTAGGTTGCCATTTACATTTCTAGGTTGGGAACCCAGGAGACTGGTGGGTCTGGATCCCCAGAGGCACCATGATCACCTTAAGCATGACCTCATATGTCAAACGGTCCATCTCCCCACAGGCTTGGATGGATGAGCAAAAGGTTTATCTTGTTTATTAAAGGAGCAATGCTTTGTCTTCTATAGCAACACACTGAAATATTTATGGGGGAAATGATGTGATTTATGGGATTTGCTTCAAAATAACATGTGAGGAAGGGAGTTGCATGGGATGTGGAAGGGCTGGGCTTGGCTGGAGTGAATCACCACTGGCCAGTGAGTCAAAGGACACTCAGTAACAAATTCTGTCTACATTGTATCCACTCAAACTACTCCATAATCAAATGCTGCTTTTTTAAAGGACATGGCTCAAATTTAAAGACACAAGTAAATAATCCTAAAAAGGCACCTTCTAAAATAAGTTCCAAGACCTGCTTGGTATCTCATGAATTCTGTGGTTTCACTTGGTTCTTATCTCTGGTCTCAATTAAAGGACGCCTTTATCATTTATCCTAAGTCCTTATTTCAAAAACACTCGCTCCTGGACAGCTCCTTTGAGTAGTTCAGCTGCAGGGTCTTTCTCTTGATGGCCAACTGAGATCATGACAAACCTCACCATTTTCTCTGCTTCATTTTCACTAGGTTGTCCTGCACCTCAGGGCCCTGACAAATGCAGAAAAACAGGCACCAATCACAGCCGTATTGGGGATTTTAATCTCTCCTGGAAAGTGTTCTAAATGACTGACCAAAAAACCTTTTTTTTTTCCCTTGACCTATGCCCACAAACAAGCTGCCGCTTGGAGCCATATCTGCTGTACCTCTGTTTACCAGCCTACAATACACCTTAAATTATAAGCCTATACTTTAGAGAAAAGAGCCTCTTCACAAGCCTTGTGTACAAAGCTAATTCTATTAAATCGCAGAGAAGGTCTTAGCCAACTCCCTCTGTGCTTTTCTCTCTAACCTTAGCCAGCTGCTCAATCCCATCAGCTTCTCACCCACCTCCTCAGTCTGGATAACTCGCTATTCTTGCTCTAAAACTTTTCAGCCACAAGCCTCGCTTTTTACATTGTGCATGCCTTTCCAACAAACACAATGTCTCTCAAGTCAATTTATATACAAATAATCAGGATGTTAGCCAGAGAAATCCATATGTGCATATGCACACAAACCACATAGCTTTGGGGGACCTTGACTATTTTCCACCCATTTACACTTAGGTGGGAACTCATAGCTCTCAGTTCAGCCCCTGCCCTGATACCACCCAGAGCACCATGGGCTGGCACCACTCAGGAGCAGAGACAGCAGGAACAGAACTCATTTCTTCACTTCTGTTCAGTCTCACTGAGGGTGAGATGACTCTTAGGAGAACTGTTAAATGGGAGAAAATCACCAGCTCAATAACCTGTGTTCAGACTCAGAGCAGAACAAAGATGCAAAGAGACACAGGGATAAAATTGCTCCTCCTGGGAATTTCATCTCCTTTCCCCTTGGTTGTCACCTATTGCATGTTAAATTTGTCAAAGTAGCAATTGGAGAAACCAGAACACAAGCTGGAGCTGGAGTGTGGTATAAGACAACTGTTGGAAATTATACACCTCATGCTGAAGGGACAGAAGTGAGAGGATAATATTCAGGAATCCCACGTGATGCAACATTCACACACACGACCTTATGAACTGGAAACAGCACACTGATACTCTTCCAAACAATTTTTTGGATAGCATTCTCTATCCCACCTGGCACAATGATAGGCTCAGGTGAACATGAAGAAACATGGCTGATCGCTGCCTTATTAAGTCTCTCCCATCAACCCTGTCACACTTTGTATCTAGATGTCAACCCAAAGCCTCACGTGTTCACAATGCTGCTTCTGAAAGGAGATTTGATCGTGAGGTCATTATAGCTGACTTGCTGTTCAGAGGTGGCTGGTTGGAAGAGGCAGTTCATGGGGGCCACGGCCTGGAGGGGCATACTATCTCTCTTGCAGGCTCCTCCCTTCATTCACTGGGCTTCCTGTCCACCATGCTGTGAGCAGCTCTCCGAGACCAAGCAGCTGCCCTGCCTTGGAGCCCGCTGACTACGGACTGAAACCTCTACAAGCTCTAAGCCAAAATAACCTCTCCTTTCTAACTTGTGGGTTTCAGGCATTTTTGTCTCAGCAACAAGGGAAGTAATTAAGACAAGTCTCAAGTTTCAACCCACTTCAACTTAGCAATACCCTCTACCTTTGCTTCCCAGGAGCTGCTGAGTCCTCAGCACACAGGCCTGGATTGTCAGTGAGCAGGAGAAAATCAGACTTCTAAGAACACAAAAAAGTGTGTGCTGTTGAGAACACTGCAACAGTCTCCAGCAATCTCAATGGTAAGGGACCACCTTCCACCTCACCAAGGGGTCGGGCCACTTTCCCAAGGGAAGCCGCAGCAGCCGAGGCAGGCCTCCCCATAGCTCCCTCAATTCAGTGAGACAGCAACCTCCTTTGTCATATGCGCTCCACCCCAAACCATGGCAGCCACTTAGTCTGTAGGCATGAGGACATGTGAGTAATGTACACATCTAGTCTTCTCAGAGCAACAACATAATTCAGAGGCAGGGTCTCCTTGGAGACTCATTTCTAAACTGGAGATGGAGAAAAGCTCCAAGTTACTGAAACTCTTAGTAAATCAGGCACTGATTCCAGTGTAAACCCAGTTGCCCCAAGGCCCTCACTGCAGTATTGAAGAGCACCTCAAGAGAGGAGGGAAGCTGGGGGCATTTCCGATGTTCTAGAGCTAGGAGGTCCCCAAGAATGCTGCACAATGTGCTTCTGCTTTCAGGGAATGCCCCACTGTGTTACTGGATCCTTGTAACTATCCTGTGTGGGACACAGGGAGGGGACCTGACCCGCACTGTGCAGGTAGCATTCTGCATCTCTGAGCATCACTCGGCAAGTCACCTACAGTCAGATGGCTCCTAGACATCCTAGTGTGGCCTCCAGCCCTCCCCACTGGCAATTGCCTGTCACTCACCACTACTGATTCCCTCCTCTGGGCACTCTGTTGACTGGGGAAGCCGTAGAATCTGCCTCTGCCTGTCTTTCTTTTCTCTTTCCACTATCTTCAGATGTCAGGTGGTCTCTGCAACCCACCACCTGAGCTGTCTGGGACAATGTCACATAACATACTCCCAGGTTAATTTGGGTGGATTATCTGCATAATCAGTGCCCGCTTATACATGCAGTGGCTTCTTTTCCCTTTGAAAACAGTCATCGTTTATTTCTTTTAATAGAATTATTTTCCTTTGTGACTCATGTATTCGTCAATTGTGTTACTTCTGGTGTAGATGGATATGATATATTTTATGTCTCTCTTGTTTCTGAAAGTGAAACTGGAGTCTCATATTGCCTCTACTGGTTTCTTTACGTTTTATCTTGTTTTGAGGTAAAAACATTCTCTAGTGGGCTCAGAACAGAATCCATGGATCATGAGGATGTCTATGTATCCGTCACTTTTCTTCTCTATGTTCTTTTTGGTCTATTTCTGTAGCCTCATTAGCTGATTTTTATTCTAATGATGGACTTTGACCTTCTGCTTGGTCTGCTCCAGATGGCTTTCACCTCTCACCTTATCAACCAGTGGCCCAGGTAGGCAAAGTTTCTCATGGTTTCAGACACGCAGCACTGAGAGAAGCAGTAATCACCACCCCACTTCTTCCTGCCACAGGGTGGCAAGATCCCACCACACACCAGGAGGCAGCACAGACTGGCCTGGCCTGTGAAGCAAATGGCTGTGGGCATGACGGCAGCTCTGCTCAGTGGGATTTGTGACAGTGCCCCTTGCCCTGCTGGGTCAGGCCTCAGAGGGTAGAGGATGTGGTCATACATGGTCAGGATACTTGAGTGTGAGCAGGAGATGGTCTCATAGTCTCAGAACTGGCCATCATCATTTGTTGATTTTTATGTTTCCTAAGAAAATGGTATCAGTTTTGTGTCTTCCCTTTTAATCAACATGTGCATGAGCACGTGGACATGTACCACTGTGTACATAAACTACGGCATCAGCTCAGACCTCACAACTGCATGAACCCTGACGCTGATGCCAGGCATCTTTGTCTTCTTTCCAACTTATTGTTTATTAGGGCTCCGCCATAGGGGAATGCAACTGTGCTGTCAGCTTTGGGTCAGCTTTGACGGTTACAGAGGTCATGGTGTTAAGTGAAAAAAGCCAGGCACAGACAGACAAGTACCACATGATCTCACACATATGTGGAAGGTAAAATAGCTGGTCCCTTGGAAGATCAGGGTAGAACAGTGGTAACCAGAGACTAGGAAAAGTGGGAAAAGAGGGGTGGGAAGGTCAATCAATGGGTACTAAATTCCAGACAGGAGTGAGAAGTGCTGGTGAGCCAATGCACAATAGCGTAACTATAGTTAACGATAACGTACTGTGTGCTTCAAAAAGCTAAAAGAAAAAGTTGAAATGTTTTCACCATAAAAAGGTGATGAGGAGATGGATATGTTTAACCTAATTTAAATTTTACACAATGTACACATGTAGCTAAACATCACGTGGTACCCCAACAATGTGTAAAATACTGATGTTTTTAATAATCAACCAAAAATAAATTTTAGAAAGAGTCTAATTTATTATACTGAAGGAGTTTCTTTCTAGTCATTGTTTTCCAAAATAGTTGTTACTATAAACAAGTATTAAATATTACCAAAAGACTTTTTCTGTATTTATTACAGACTTTTGTTAAATAATGTGGTAGATTACATTGTTACATTTCCTGATATAATGTTCCCCTTTAAATTTACAGACTAAAACAGGGACCTAAGACACCTGCTTCCAGCCAGGATGGTAGGAATAGTTTCTGGGCAGACCAGCGCTCCATCTGCATAGCTAGAAAAGTAAGAGAGAGAGAGAGAGAGGCACAGAGAGAGACACAGAGAGAGACAGAGAGACAGAGAGAGATCAGTTTAGAACTTCAGGGGCCCAAATCCCTGAGCAAAGGGCAAAGGGAGAGAGATGAGCTGGCCGTGTTTCCCTAGGAGAAATAACCAGTTCCTGACACACATATCTGGCAGGGAACCACTGATACACAGCAGAGGATACTACAGGGGTTTTGGCAAATGCACTGGTCTGGGTGGATAAAAATTGGGGGAAAAAACAGGTTAAAAGTGAATGGATTGAAAAAGAAAAAGCAGGCAAAGCCAAGAGGCAGCTGATCTCCCCCATATCAGACTTCAACACCTGTCAGAAGCTACATAATGAAGAGAGGATAGTATTAGTACAAGGATTGAAAAAACAGACCAAGGGAACAAAACACACAGTCCGGAAGCAGACTGACCTGTACAGTCACTTGCCTTAGGACAAAAGTACCTGCAACAAGGGAGAGGACTGTTGATCTTTTCCATAACTTGCTGCACTGGTTATGTATCTATATGGAAAAGAAACTAAACCTTAAGCCCTACCTCATGCCATATGCAACCAAAGAATTCTGGATGGAGTGTAGATCTAGTTAAGACTAATAAAGCAATAATGTTCCTTGAGGAAAACAGGAGAATATTTTCATGACATTTGAATAGGCAAAACTTTTTAATTAGGGCATTAAAAGCACTAATCCTAAAGAGGAAAGACTGATAAGTTAGATTACATTAAAATTAAAAATTTCTGTTCATCATAAGATACCATTAGCAGTGTGAAAAGGCAACCCACAAATTGGGATGTAATTTTGCAATCCACCTCTCTGGAAAATGGGTTTATATCTAGATGCCTAAGGGCTCCTCAAGAAAAAAAGACACACACACCACAAAAATGTACAATGGCTCTGAGCAGTCACCTCGCAAAAGGGACATCTATGTGACCAGTGGCACGTGAGAAGGTTACCTGGAGAAGGTGAACTAGAACCAAAATGTGATTCTGTCATACAACCATCAGAGAGTAACCAAACAACAGAAAGATAATGTCAAATCTCGACAGGGATGTAGAGTAACTTCAACTCTTATGCAGTTAGTTGAGGGGTGAATAAAAACGATACAACTTCATTGCAAAACTAATCAGTAGGGTCTACTAACTCCAAACAATGTTACACACTGTGGCCCAGAAATTCTACTCCTAGGTACATATACAAAAGAAATACATGCATATATTCCTATAAACATATATAAAAGAACATTCAAATCAGAATCACAGCAGTTAAACCTGCCAGTAGCTCCAATATTCAAAAATGATTTGTGGGAGAAATTTCATGGCATCTATACAATGGGAATGAAATAACTATGCCTGTGTATATTAACACAATGAGTTTCACACGCACAACATCTAAAGGACTTCTCATCCCTGGAGTCCAAGGTAAGAGGACTCTGGACTTGTCCTCCCTCACCTGTTACCTTTACAGTTCTTCATTCAATTTTTACAGGAAGTTGTCAGCCTCTAATTTACTCCAAAGAAGGCGTCACTGGCTGGGAACTGCTTAGTAGAGCACTTGATGGTGGAATGTGTCTTTTGATAGGGAAAACACTCTTCATCCCAGTAGTATGAACTTCTCAGGAGCTTATGACCTCATTACTAGGTCAGCCAAAGATATATTATATCAGAGAGAAAGAGAATCTTTGAGAACTCAACTGAGGCTGCTTCTCATGTTCCAGAGATCTCTGAGTGAGACACTGTGACTAGAAAGTGGCTGACATGTCCACAAATCTGAGAAGCACACTGTCTCAGTAAGCACAGCTGCTCTCCATTTGGTTAATGATAACCCATCTCAGATTTGGTGTATGCAAACAAAAAAGCCAGCAGGCTCAGCTCCATATAGCTGTTCACAGAGGCCTGCAAGCTACAGGCTGCCATGTGATCTCTGGTGGAAACAGAAACGTGTCAGTCACAGTGGGGGTAACAAGGCTGGACTTCACCAGGTATGGGTTCTGGAGTATACTACAGCCTGGCTTTTAATGGCAGTCCATACAGTGAAGGGGTCACAGAAATACGCAGCAAGGGCTGTACCAGTGCCAGTGCCAAACGAGCAGAAAGAACGGAATAAACACCAGAGGAAAGCAACAGATCCTGAAGGCTAAGGTAAATTTGCTCAATGCATGTCATTAGAGGTGCTTTTCTTGGCCCTTTCTGTTTTATTCCAACCCAATTTACAGCCAATCCAATGTCAACTCACCCAATAATCCCCACTTGGAAGAAAACATATTCTCTCCACAAATGCATTAAGTCACTGCCTCTGAGAAGCCTTCCTTGAATTTTTTTTTTTTTGCTTGTCTTCTCTGTCTCTTTGTCTCCCACTGTATTTTAGTCACACTCAAAACAGACAAGAAACAACCCAAGAAATCAGTTCCCCTGAGATCCACCCTTTAATAAAGACTTAAATCTTTGCCCTCTGTTATGGTTTGTGTCTAGATGTCTCCCCAAAGCCTCATGCAGTCATGGGCTGGGCTTCTAGAGTTCATGATTGATCCATGGTGCAATACTGGGATTATGGGTGTGAGTGCTACACCTGCCCTGGGGCCGGTAGCCTGCATACAATATGAGGGAGGGAAAGAGGCTTGTTTTCCACCCTTTTGTTCTTGCTGCTTTTGCTGTCTTTTACTGCTATGACCTGTTGCCCTCTGCCATGTGCCACTCTGCCTTGGAACCAGCTGACTATGGACTGAAACCTTCACAAACTGTGAGCTAAATAAGCCTTTCCTTCCTTAATTTTGGGCCTCGGGTATTTTGTCTCAGCAATGAGAGAAAAATAACCATGACATCCCCTGATTAAATTTAGGCAGCAAACTGTCATCTGTCACTTTAAATGCCTCACAAGGATGAGGGACAGCCCATCTCCCACCTCTGGGTCAAGGCTTTTCACTAAAATCTACTAGGATGCTGAGCATTGTGCCACCTTTTAGTTCAAGCCTGGAGAAACTCCTGTTTGTGGCCCAAAATGTCCTCTATTAGCACAGAGAGTTTTGTCTGCCTTGATTGCTGATGTCTCACAAAGGCCCAACACAATCCTGGAACTTGGTGGGCTCTCAGATATTAACTGATTGAGCAAACAAGGTCATTCTTCTTCAAAGAAAGATGAATTCTGTGGTTCCACACTTCACACTTGTCTTTGATGAAGTCAGATGTTTAGAGCTGCTTGGAACTGGTTCAGTTCCTTCTTAAACTGCTCCATGAACTCAAACACGCTCTGTCAGTGGTTTATACCTTTTTATCCTGATCATTTCTATGCACCCTCTGAACACACCCAGGTTAAAGAGCAAGCTGAGCTCTCCTGATATATGCTAAGAGCTACCCCACAGTCACTAGCACCACTCAACTAAACCAACACGAAAACTACTTTTGATGGGGAGCATGAAGGGAGGGGAGGGGGAAAGAGGAGGAAGAGGAGAAGAGGAAAAGAGAACGAAGGACAGAGCGGAGGGGAGGGGAGGGGAGGGGAGGTTGAATTCAGAACCCCCTCACCTCACTCCTGTAGCACCTCCTTTAACATCATCCCTCAGACCACTCACCTCTATAGAATCTTCTTTCATAAGCGTTAAATGATGAAGACTGAAGTGAGGCACAAACTTAATTTCGCTGTGTATTCCATGGCAGCAGCTCCTAACAAAGAGAACAAAACAAAAGTGAAATGTTAATTCACCTCAACAATAGGACTCTCTTGGCATAGGTTCCGCCCGGCCACCATCACCAGATGTCCCCTGAGGTGCTGAGATCCTAGAGGTCTTTAGTCTAAGTTTAGGCGTTGGATCTAGGAAAAGGAAGGCATCTGTAACTAGAAAACCACCAAACAAGGGTGATCCAAAGTTGGGTTCAGTTCAAATTCATTTTACATACTTGGAACACCCACAGTGAAATTTCATTAAATATAATGGTGACTATGCTGCTGTTGCTATTGACTATGGCCAATATTTTTTAAATCAGAGAAACAGTTCAACACCTGGTCATTCTTCTAAGAGAAAGAAAACAACAAAATAACATTTATAACACAAACTCCAAAATCCACAGCTGGACACTCAAAGCCACCAAGATAAAATTTCTAACCCACCTTTCCAGGCTCATTGGTTAATACTTATACATAATGTTTTACCACTTGGAAGTACTTGACATTCCATCATGAGTGATTATTTATTGGTGCCTGTCACTCTTCACTCCATGGTTTTCATCTGGAGACTCACTTCCTTTCCAGTTGCCCATGACCAAGTTACACCAAGGCCCATCTCAAATTCTATCCCCTTTTAGAAGATATCTCCTGTCACTTCCCTAAAACAGCAATTTCTCACACATCATTTAAACCCTACATCTAAACAGTCATTCACCTAACTCTATCATATAAATAATAATAACATAAAAAGTCTGCTAACACATACTAAAGCCCAGTTATTTGTCTGACACAACATTAAGTACTCGATGATTCACTATATCAACCATTTTCATATGTTTTGTCTCCCCTAATCCCTAATGGTAACCTTTAGTCTAAATCATCTTTCTCTTCTTTTTATAATTCTCAGACTTATGCCTAGTAAATGATCAATATATTTAATATGAAGGAATTAATGTAGTCATGAATGAACATATGAATGAATTAATGAATGAATGAACCAAAATGACCCCTACTTATAAACATAATTTCTGTAGACCATTGGGATTAATTCATGGATTTCTATTTATATTTTTTGAATCTCTTTTCACTCTATATCAGATTCCAGACTGTCACATGTAAAATCACAAAATACCTGCAGCTTTGATGTATAAGTGAAGAATATTTTACATAGGATCATAAAGAGGACCCCTATCACTTATTTCTCTAAACTATACTAACCTGTTAACCAAACCAGAAAACAACACAGCAAGCTGCTTCTCATCCTCTCCCCGGTTATCACACCCAGAATCTCTGTGCATCATTACTCCATAATGTTGAACTAACCCAAATGCACTCGGGTGTGAATGTACCCCCTCTAAGAGCTCTTACAAGACTTAACAGGAGTTGCTCAATGAAAAGGAACTGAAGGAGTAGTTTTAAACATCAATTAGGAGAGAAGAAGGTTTGACCAGAATTCATCACATGCCAGGTCTCACATCAATATTCTTCTATATTAGCTCATTTAATTTTCACAAAAATCTTACTATTTTAGAACTAATATAATTTTAAAATAATAATAGAGTTGGTAGTTTTTCAATAATTATATATATATACATATATTAATATTCCTTTCAACACTATGTAAGATGTACATTTACCATCATCAAAGTGATTAGAAAACTGTGACAAAGAAATTAGATACTTTTCTAGAGTCCAAAGCTCATAAGCAGCAGAGCCAAAATTCACACCTAGCCCTTAGAGGTACATACCACACCTTCTAAGGATAGCAGTTTCCCAAATTGGCATGTTCTCAGAAAGGAGGAAAGCCCAAAGTCATATACTTAGTAAATACAATAGCTAGAATTCAAGTCTTGATATTTTTATTCCAAAGTCTGTTCTTTCTACTGAATGTCACTTCAGTTCAGGTGATGGGTTAGGGCAGCTAAGGTATCCTTTGTGGGATTTCTTGCCGCACAGTACATGTATGTGTTTGTAAACAAGGCCATCCTTGAGAACATGTGTCCCACTGAACCTCCCACCCAGGCAGAGTTGCCCAACCACTCCCTGCTTTGACTGCTGTCCGTGGTGCTGAATTCGAAGACTTGTATCACTGGCGTGAAGAAAAGTTGACAAGTAATTTGTATCTAGATGTTAAAGGGTCTTGGGTACTACTCTCAGCCCGGAAATTAAGAATCAGTGAAATATTTTCCAAAAACTCCTGCTTTAGTCTCATAATATCTCCTTTTTCAAAATCTATAAACTGGACAACATAGAACAAATGAGGTTTATCATATCAATTTATAATTCCAAAGATCCTGCTATCTGGGAATAAACTATGAAAAGAGAGCAGGAAGAACGATATTCCATAAACACCAACCAAGTTCAAATAAAAGGAATCAGAGAGTACAGACCTGCAAGTGTGTTCAAAGCCACAGCACTGGGCCAGTGGAGCATGCTGGGGCTTATGCTGGGAACAAACGCTAGAGACAGAGTATGTCTTTATATCTGGCATGGAATTGATTTTCAAGCCATAAAAATGTTAGTTAAGGAAACACTGACATGAACTAGGGCAGGGTGGGGAGAAAAGACATTGAAAATAGCAAGTGCAATTGCAGGCTTATGAGAAATGGAATTAAAGTTAAGAGAAGGAAGGCAATCTATTGTTGTCCAGAAACTGGCAAACAGCACAGCCACTGTATCACTGTAGTGGCAATGACCTGCTTGTGTTCATTCGTCTCTGAGCTGTCTGACCTGGGAGCAGGGTGATTTATCTACTTTCTACAGCTTCAGCTGGGGCAGGCCAGAAGGATAACTGGAGAAAGGGGTAGGGTGGCGGTGGTGGCACTCAAGCACCATGCCAATGAACTCCACATGTCTTGTATTAAAGGGTAGGATCATAAATCAACCCATATCATTCATTTATTTTACACCTACTATAAACAAATCTCTGTGCTAGAGAGCTGCTGGTCAAAGACTGAAGAGAGCAGAGCCATTGGCCTTGAAGAGCTTACAATCTAGTGACAAAATTAAGCATGGGGAAAACAGATTGACAATACAGACTGGACCATGGCTAGAGACAGGAACTATCAGAACACAGAGAAAGACTCTTGCCTTTCATTGTCAAAGAATAGTTCTGAGAGCAGATAGCACCACAACCAGGATTAAACAACAGGCAGGCTTTTCAGTCAGAGAATAAAACACAGAAGTGAGCATTTTAAGATGATGAAGAAATCAAAGAAGCTGAGAGGCAAGAGTGGGTCAGTTATGTATGGATGAGAGCAACATTGCCTCTCCCAAGCCAACTTCTTACTTAGAACTTATTATGAGGACTGTTCCCAAAATCTCCATATGAAGGAAAAGAGTTGAATCTTCAGAAAACACTCAGGGTTCTGTGCATCAGCACTTGGATGAACCACTTTTGTCAAAAAAATTAAATGATTGTCAATATCAAATTAAATTTGTAAATTTCTGGCCACAATAGGGTGGAAATAAACAACCAGACCAAGTATTCTCTCGTGGCTGTCTGCAAACTTCACCAGGAATGCCCATCTTCTTCAAGAGGGCCTGCTCTCATCCTGGTAACTAAGCAAACCAGCCATGTAGTCCCATTCCGGAAAAAGAAAGTCAAGGACAATCCACATGGATTCTTAGAAGTTAAAAAGGAGAGCATATTGTTTACCTTCCCAGGATTCAGTGACCTCATTGCACCCTTGGCTTTCTAACTCTCCCGGTAACATTCTTATGATAAGATGAATTCCCCCATGGAGCAGCCACCACTACATAACCAGCACAAAGTCAAAAAACAGATTAAGGGAAAGCCAAGTAAAAGGAAGAAATCATTCTGTTTCTGATTCTAGACATATTTATATAAAATGTATCTAATTCTTAATCCTAGCTCATGGGGGGGGGTGTCTTAGCTACTTTTCTCTTATTGCTGAGACAAAATACCCTAACCCAAAATTAAAGAAGGAAAGGTTTATTTAGCTTACAGTTTGTGGAGGTTTCAGTCCATATTCGGCTGGCTCAGAGGCAGAGTGGCACATGGCAGAGGGCAAACTTTCATGGCGGCAGAATACAGTGAAAACAACCAGAGCAAAAAGGAGGAATGGCGGCAAGCAGCCTCTTTCTACCTCCCTTACATTATAAACAGGCTACCCCATCCGGGGGCATGTAGCACTCACATAATCCCATGCCCTCCTCTTCCACAGCTCAGGATGTACACAAAGTAAGCACCCTGGCTTCCTGCTGAATCACTCAGTCACTCGCCTGTAGACTCCCCAAGTTGACACAATGTATCAACCATAACAGGGACTTCAGAGAAGAAAATTGAAATAAAAGTAAAGATGATCCATCTCAGAGTTGCAGGAGGAGGTTAAAACCATAGTTTTGCATTACACTGAAAGGACCTTGTATATATGGAGGGATTGCAGGGCTATACAGGCTCTCTGATGTTACAGACCTGCCTGCTGCCATGACCCAATCTTCCTATGGTCCAATTCACCCTGAGAAAACCCAAAGAGCAGCACATTTTCAGGCAGACAGAGCTCAAACAAACAAAAGCAAATCACAAGTTATCTAGCAATTTGGTGTTACTCAGTTAAAAGAAATTTTAGACAAAAAATATAAAACTAAAGAAGAGAGCATAAGCAGACAGATTAAGACCTGGCCAAACCACACCACCGAGAACATGGTGGGAACCATGCCCAGCATCTCACAACTGCCAACTGCGAAGTATCCGTGTACATAAGCCATTCATATATGTCATCACTTATAACACTTCAAATCTAAGACTCCCTGATCCCTTGACTTTGGCCACAGCACTATTCTCATTCTCCTTGAACATCTCTGACCAGTCCACCTCAGTCTTCTTTGGAGGTCTTACCCCTTCCTCTTCCTTCCTGGTGGTAGGTGTCCCCTGAAACCCCGGATGCAGCTCTGCCTTTACTCCCTTCCCATATTGGACTCAGTCCTGAGGATAGAAAGGCAAAGAGATTGCACTTAATTTTAGCATCCCCCAGTGACTAGCCTGCCAATGGTAGGCAATGTGCTTAAGTACTCTCAGGCTGCTACCTTACCAATAAAATACAAGAGATAAATCACAAGTTATAATGTAAGGAAGACTTTCAAGACCCTAAAGGCTTGGGACCAGATTGTCTCTAGGGTAAAAGGGGTGCATGGGATCCTCTCACCTGAGCTGTATACCAGTAGGGCCCTTGTTTCTCTCCTCCGCTCTCTGACTTAACTTCAACACAACCCCTCCATTGTCTGCCTCTCTACCCACTATCTAATAGCCGTTTTGTCACTCTAAGACAGCCCTAAGAAATTCTCTTGTTTAGGACATGGGTTAGATGGAGACTTGGACTAAACTTAGAAAAGCTGGGGTAACTAAAACGCAATATTATGCTACAGAGAAACATCTCAGTATTGTATCTAAACATGAAGACTCCAAAGCCATATTTCCTGAGTTCAAACCCTACCTTCACCTACATTATGTTCTCTCTGTCCTTAAGTAAATTACTTGACCTTCCTATACTTTAAATTCCTCAACTATAAAACAAGGACTTTAATAACAGTAGGAGCCTCAGGAGTGCTTGTGATTTTTACATGAAACAGAACATATTATCTGAGATACGATAAATATACAATAAATATTTTGTTTTATTTCACATAGAGTGGCCTTCTTAGCACAGTGGGCAGAGTGTCAGTCTCATATTTCACATAGAACAGGTAATAACAAGAACTCAATCATACAACAAATACTAAAGAATTAATTGGGAATCTGTTTGCCTTAGGAAGGGGATGGAACAGAGAGAATGTAGCCTAATATATTAGGCTCTAATATGAAATATAATAAGAAAATAAATAAGAGTAGTAATCCCATGGTAGAAAGAAAAATAAAGATGCTGTGAAGGAACAAAAGAAAGGCATCTTGGAATGGTAGGATATGAGAAAAAATAATGAGATACAATGGGTTGAATTTTGTTACCACCAAAACCCCAAATCCATGTTGAAGTCTCCACTCCCAAGATCTCAGTATATGATTTATATTGGACATAGTGTCTTGAAAAGATAAGGAGTTGAATTAAGGGCCCACAGGTGGGTCCCACCCCAAAATAGCTAGTGTGCTTATCAAAAGAAGAGATCAAGACACAGAGACACACCAAAGGAAACCACATGAGAGACATGTACAAGTCAGAAGAAACCAACCCTGCCAGCATCTCAGGGTCAGACCTCTGGACAATGAAGCATCTATGGCTTAGGCCACCTGCCCTGCGGCTCTTGCTAAGGCACACCAGCAGGCCACTGCATAGAGTGAGACCACAGAAAGCTGTAGAGAGATGCAAGAATGCATCTGAGACTTAGGCAAGGACAGGGGGCAGGAGGCCAAAGGAGAAGGGCCTAGGCCACTACCGGATGACACCTTACCACTGTAAGCATTCTCAATTCTTTGGGAGAACATTTATATACACATTAACTTCTTTTGTCCTCCCAGCAGCCTTGAGTGGATGGGACCCATCTGCTTCAGAATGATCCCTGTTTTAGAGAGATCAAAACTAAGTCCCAGAGAGATACATGAAAAGGGCTGGCATGGAGCTGAACTTGTCTTAATCAAACTATATTAGTGCCAGGGTGAAGATCTTAGTGGAGGAACAACAAAGCCATCTCTTTGTATTTGGTGAACATACTTTAGCTTTATTGATGTCACAGAGCAGAAAAGAAAATAAATTCCCAGTGTAACCTTTCAACATGAGAAAACAGCTTAACCATACCAGAACACCAGTTAGAGGTGCATAACAAGTGTCCAATTTGAAAAACACAGAAAGAACAGTTGTATGTGAGCTGACAGATGAGTTAAGCAGGAGATAAAGATGGAAATTGGACATAACAGACATTTTGGAGGGGGGTTGTGGACAGTGGGTGAACATAACAAAGTTTCCTGTTCTTTAAGGAAGGAGAAAGAGTGAACGATGAATCAAAACATCTCACTGAGTTCTCAAACACCTTCAGTCATGATTTAATCTGTCCACACCCCACAAGCAGCATAACTTCCAGAAGGACAGGGGAGATAAGCCCCAACTGAGCTCTGTAAATGAGCCCGCACTGAAAAATGGCTTCCAACATCTCACTTGGAGACTCACAATAGGTGTTTTGCTGTTATGACACATTCTAGCGATGGGACAATAGGTAACTTAGCTAATTCAGCACACTTTAAGCTTCACTTTGCATTCCTTATCTGTAATATGGCACTTCACTTAATGTAAGAGTTAAAGATCAAAGAGTTAAAGGCAAAGAATTGTTCCTGGCACAGAAAAGGTGCAAGATATGCAAAAGGCCCTTATCTAATATTTTAGAGGGGGAAAACGGGGCCACTGCTCATCTGGAGGCTGCAGAATAGTTTACACACATACAGCTCCCTTCTTACTTTGAACTTTATACCACACAAATGCACCAGTAATGTGCATCTACAGCCATGAGCTCCCGTGGGCACAGACAGATGATGGAACTTGGAATCACCCTTCTTCAGGCAGCTAAATTCTGAAGGACCAAATGATGTCAAGTAAATATATCTGAGCCTGTCACAGAAAGTCCCTAATAAGGTTTTCAGGAGATTCATATGGTGATAGGAGGTGCCTGACTCATAGACTCCGCCGTTGCACACATCCATGGATGTGATGGACAGCTGCCCTCAGATTCTTTACAGAGCATTGAAACACAACCGTTCCTTTGGGAAAAGATAAATCAAAACTAACAATCACATGATCTTCACCAAAACAGGAGCAGTAAAAGATAAAAGACAGTGTTGTGTAGAAAGAGTTGCTTTGCAAACTTATTAAGGTGAACACTGGAATCCCCTGGAGTTCCTGTAAATGGGCTGCTCACGAGTGTAGACATGGTGTACTGTGGAATGCCACGTTACGTGAAATGTCACCACTCCAAAGGGCATCCAGTTCTGAGCAAGTTGCAGGCAAAGCCAGTGGTCACATCTGCCTAAACTCCCAAAGCAGAGCATCTGGGAATATGATCTTGCTACACAGAGCCTCAGGACAGAGACGGAAGGCATCCTGCCAGATACAGGAGAAAATTCCCCTCAGTCTGACTAATGCCTTCCCACCAGCTTCCCACCACTTCTCCAGTCTCTCATACAGATCCCTGCACTGTTGTGAGGGTCTTCTATTTTTAAGATTGTTTAAACGACCATGTCCCTGTGTTTTAAGTCTTCTGGAAGCAGAAAGTCATTCTCCAATTTGTGATGTCCTCTCCTTCTCCACCTCCTTGTCCCAGGCATAGGTTCAGCCTAGGCACAGTACTAGCCATTGTGGTGACTGAGAAAACAGGTTCACATTTGTTTCATCCATGGGGCACATGGAGCCCCAAAACAAAGCTTTCACTGGGGACATTTGCCAAGGCAACTGTGGTGCACTAGTGTGGTGGAGGAGTTCACTCTTCCACGTCACGCTTTGGTTTACAGGACTGGTTTGTAAAGTTAGATGAAATGGCATGCCATCCTATTTCTAAAATATGAACTGTCCATGATGGTTGCAAAACATGGAAAACAGAAAGACAAAGTTGGTTTTGGTCAGGACCAGGCATGGGTGGTGAAAATAATGAATGTTAAAAATGTATCAGCATTCTATGGCTTTTATTTCTCATTTCACAATGACATTGCTGAGTGAAGGAAACTTTGAGTGGGGAGGCAAAGAGATACTTTTCACAAGGCAGAATTTCCCCTGCCATAGGCAGACCCCTGAAAATTACACAGGCTCATGCCCCAAAACACAGCGCTAGGCTCTAAAGCCTGATGCAAGGTGAGACTATGATGTCTGCTGTTAATAAGCTGCCAGCATACAAACTGCGCTGCTCTAAACATGGGTGCGCGCATATCGCTGCGATGTGATGTTTTTCAGTTCTTCCAGAAAGAGGTCCAGATGACCACAGGGAAGAACCTAAGGCTTGGGAATGCCCCCTTGTACATGCCTAGGTTGTCCTAGAGGCAAACAAAAAGAAAACAGTTTCTCCTAAAGGAAGAGATCTTTCCTAGGTAAGCTCTCTTGTCCAAGCTCCAGCTACGCACTCATATGCAATGCATCTTTGAAAACCACAGGTCAAGTCTCAGCAATCCTGATTATTCACCCAAAATGAATAGAGGCGGGATGCGGGGAAGATGGTGACCGGGTGAGCAGCAAGGGAGCGAACCTCCTTAATAAACACCACCAGCTCGAGACAGACTTGGTGAGCGTGAATGCCGGAACCTCGGCTGGGAAGTTTAAACTGGGCGTATTTCTCTGAGATGCCGGGGGAGATGTGGTGGGGCGGACCAGGCTGCCGGGGCGAGACGTGGGAAAGTCCCAGACGCTGGGAGCCGGGG